>JAQFXW010000700.1:0-17323 GCA_034693945.1 Dendrobaena attemsi
CGTTGGTGGTCTCTAACCGTTTGCCTTCTTTGTCCACAGTATGCACCGTATACGCAGCTGGACAAGACGATTAACTTTAGTCAATTAGCGTCTGTTTTGTATGCCTCGAATTCATTTTATAAGGGGTAAACGGTCGACTGAGATTGATGCCTTCGTCTTTACACTCGGTTGATGTGACAGGGGCAGTGATTGTTCGAAATGCATCGATGCCATTGGCTCCTTAAGCGTCACGCTCTGCTGGTTTCTATTGTAACGACGGCCTGACTTCTTTTTCTTTGGAAGCTGACGACAGCCAATCGCCTGCGACTCCATTCTTTTTCCTACCCTAACGGCAGCCTAAGGGATTGAAAGAAGGACAACTATATAGTTAATTGAAAGAATGGATGGCTTGTGCAGAAGAAGTGATCCATCGCTCGATAAGTCTAGCTTGCATAGGCCCATCCCTATGAGGAAGAGAAGAGGTACATTTGAGACTAAGGTATCGTTTACTGTTCGATTTCAGTCGAATAATCTGCCTTCTTGATCTACATTAAAGTGCTCACGAACCCCTTTGCAGATTAGCTATAGCCCGAGGGAGAGCATTACACGTCAATCATAAATAATAACACAACGCATGCCTTGCAAACTTGCTGCTGTTTCAATGACAGTCATGGATGTCACAAGGGTTCGAGGGTTTCAATTAAGGCAAGCTGAGAGCATGAACTCAGGAAGTGGCTATTCGGATCACTTTACGGTTAATTTAAGTTCTAACAAAGCGTTCTTCGCCTAATTAATGTTGTCTTGGTTATTCAATAGGCCCTTAGATAGACCTATAGGCCTAAAAGGCCGCTGCAGCAAGAAGTTCTACCAATGCCAGTCTTGTTGTCAGGACCTTGAACCTCAAGACCAAGACTTTTAGTCTCAAGACCACCCAAGACTTTGAAAGTCACTCGTATACTGACATGTGCACATGATAAAAAGTTTTAATGAAAAATTTAAAAACATCAGTTCCTTGACTTCCTTCCTTCGATGAAAACAAAGCAGCTCGGCATAATTGTTATGATGATCAGGGTTTAAGCGTCTTGAGGTTCGGTTATAGAGTTTGACCGGTTTGTATATATAGTTTGTGGTATTTTCCGTTGAATCTTCCATGCAGAAGTGCGACACGAGAAATCAATGAACCCCAACTGCAGACTCCAGGAAATTCTCGAAGTGCACTTGAAATGAAGCTTATTCCAAATGCCTGTTGCCTTTTATAAACAAAAGATCACTCAGAATTCTTAAAGTCTGTCATGCCTTTGTCAGTTACTTAAAGGCATTCTACAAATGCTTATTCACATACATACATACAATACATACATACATACATATGCATACATGCATGCATAGTTACATACATAAAATGAAGCTTAGGCTTGATATCTCAAAGCCAAGGCCAAGACTCGACTTGCCTGTTGTATTTTATAAACACCAAATCACTCAGAATTTCGCTGATTTAAACGCGTCCTGTATACACGTGTGGCCTCATAAAGTCCCAACATGAGGAAAAATGCGTTCTACAAAGCGCAGAAGTCGCTGGTAGGCACAAAAGAAGCTTCTCAAGCACCTGAAGCAAATGTAGGCTTAGCCCCCTATAAGTCGTGTCTGTTTAAATCCTCTCGGGCAAAAATAGAAAGTGAGAACTACAACAGGGCTACAATATTATTACCCAAAACCTAAAAAAATAGTTGGAACTGCAGACTGTGCTAAACTGCTAAGGCGTCTTCCAAATACAAGTCGTTACAAAATTGTGTCCTGAATAATAAGTGGCGTAAATAATCGTTTATTACTGTTTTCATTAATTAACAGTTGAGTCTTGGCCTTGGCTTTGAGATATCAAGACCAAGACTTTTGGTCTCAAGAGTCAAGACCTGGTCTCAAGAGTCAAGACCAAGACTATTAAAAACGAACTCGAGTGCACTCGAGACCAAGATATCAAGACCGAGGACAAGACTGACCAATGCTGCTTATAGAGCTTTTTAGATTTTCATGTAACTTAGATATAATAATAAGCTTACATATAAATTACTACCTACAAATTATATAATACCCCATGTCGTATCATTTAAACATATATTTCATTTATAAGTTAGGTCCTATATATACATGTGGCCTTTAGACCCTAATATATACGTACCAGTGATGGGCAAAATAGTTTTCAAAAGTATTTTGAAACTAGTTCTACAAAATAGTTTATAAAAAGTATTTTACAAAATAGTTTTCAGAAGTATTTTGAAAATACTATTTTGAATATAGTTTTGTAAACAGTTTTTGAAAACAGTTCTTAAATATGCTTTATATAAATCAACATTGCACACTTCTATTGCAACTAACTAGTGAGTAGCCTACACTTACACTGCATTAAACTAAGTCTTAACTATGACTCTGGCTATGAATGTGAATAAAGGCGAGTAGAGCCTAGAGGTGGTCTTGAACCAAGGTTATTTGCAGGTTTTCAGAATGTATTTTTATTTGTAAGAGGAACTTTAGTAAATTATTGTTTAAAAAGTATTTTGGAAAACTATTTTTAATTCTCCAAAAATTATTTTTTAAATACTTTTACAAAATAGTTTTCAAAAGTATTTAGAAAATAGAAAACGAAATAGTATTTTTTATTTTGAAAATAGAAAACTATTTTCAAAATACTTTAGTGCCCATCACTGATATGTACAAAGAGTTGATAAATTTGGTGATGTTGATGATGAGTGATTGTGTATAATAGAAGCATATATATATGTGTTTATGTAGGCTACTAGGCTTACATATAAGTTTAATGTGTAACTGTTTATATGTTGTAAATGTGACGCTGTTGTGATGAGCTGACAGATCCTGATTGATTCGTCCTGTGTTGTCTTGTCACTGTCAATTAAATGACGGCGATGATGACTGCAATGATTTCACCCAGCCCTACCCCCAAGTTCTAATTGTTAACCGCGGAATGGGAATCTTAGCCCCATTAGCCTGTTTAAGCGAAAACCCATAATTACCCATAAATGCCCCGATTAACAATCTGTTCCGTTTCCTTGGGGGTTCCCGAATACGTACCTGTTACATAGCGGGTGAAAGAAGCCCCCTCTGTGTTTAACCCCGTTACGGCATTTGCCCTATTTCAACCTCTGCTCAGGTTGGTGCCAACCATACGGCCAGGGAGTCGGGTCCTTTGTATACAGGTAATACATGCAAGTGGTAGACTTCTCGAGAGGGGGCCAGCCACCCTGCAGGCGCCGATTTAGTCGATTCGTGTGAATGCTGTCGACAGTTTTATAGACTCGTGTCAATATAGAATTAATGTTTGGGTGCAGTTGTATCGACCTGGATGGGGGGATGAAGAACGAGGCAGTATAGCAGATGTCAGTATCACTTAAACAGCTGCAATTAACACAAACTAACTGTTTGAATCTTTTAGCCCTGAGCAACTGATAACATTGACGACTTTAAAGCCCTGTTCTTTGCGTGATACATGCAAACCAAATGCCAAACTTGGGCCTGCATTGTAGGCTATACTGTATAAGTTTGTATTTTGTTGAACTGAATTATGTCCATCACATGCACATCAATTCTGAACATCTGAAGACCTTGCATGTAGCCTACCTATGATAATCGCGCTAGAAAAATAACGACTTTCATATTAGCGCACAGTGGCAATCCGGAGTTGGCGGATAAACAATTAAACATTCATTCTGAACTTTTGTCAGTTAGAAACTTATAGCTTGTCCCAATCAAGAAGCTAATGAGAAGGACAATTGGTTGAGAGTTGAGACTGAGACTTAAGAAGAGAACCCAAGACAGACAGACGCGTTTTGGTGGGCGATCAAACAAGCCACAGAATGTTTATAGGCTATTGCATTGAAGAAAGAAAGGAATCTGTTCTGGAAAACTAGGATCTGCTCTGTTTCCTATTCTCTGCTTGCATGGACAATATGTCCTTCGTCTTTGTGCGATTGTCAGTCTGCCTGTGTCGCTTGCTTCTGGTCTATTCGTGTATGGGTAGGCCCCTAAGTCTATTAATTTATTTCAGAGATTTCTGTAGCGCCTGTTAAATCCACTGCTAATTAAGAAGCATAATTATAGACCTATAATATTATGTCATGTTTAATGTTTACGAAGTTTTATGGACCATCAGTGAAATATTAAATAGACAAATAATAAGCTTATGTGTGTAGGCCTATATAGTTCAGTCTATATTATAATGACACATAAGCCTATTTGACTGTATAGTGCGAACGACGTGCGTTATTAGGATATACATTATATTATTATAATACTAATGCATGCAGTAAGACTATCTGCCTTGACTAACTGCAACCTGTGTGATCTCCGTAATTCGATCCACGCCACTTCTGTTGTCACATTTAGCCTATATACAAGCGTAACGGCAAATATACTTTTTTTATTCTATTACTTTTTTATCCTTTGGTTAAAGGTAGATATTAATTTATATGTTTAAACTGACATGGTGGCTGTCAAGCCAAGCAGTGGAAGGAATGAGCCAGTTGCTTGAGGGACATTGTTGTGCGTTGATTAGACGAGTTGAGGTTGCCTACATAGGCTATGTCATGTGTAGCCTATTCTTCAAAATCATACACGTTAAATGTATACAAAATCATAATTTCACAAGTGTAGGGCTGTAGGTCTACCATGAAATAGATGCGTTAAGTGTTTTGAACACGTAGGCCTACAGTTGTGCATGCATGGATGTAAAGTAAATTTATAATTAAGTAAATGTATACAAATCACATGATTTGGGTATACACACGCATGCCGGAACACGCAGGAACACATGTAACATAGAGGATATTGTACATCCATAAATGTAGTTGTATGCTACACATTCATAATATTATAATGTGTAATTGTGTACTATTCTTAACACGTTTACAATGGAGTAGGCCTGAGTGGTATATAAATTTTATTCTCTCTAGCAAAGTGCCAATGTGATTTTAGGGACTCTTGACAGATAATTCTTTTTGTTTCCATATTTTATGTATTTTATAGGGACCTAGTAATCTGCATGTAGGCCTAGCTTTTTTAATCGATCTCAACTCGATCCGTTTGAGAAAGCGAACAATTCTTTCTTTGACATATTTACTATAGGCTAACGCAAAAAAATACTGTCTATAGTTAGCCAGTTTGCAAAGCATGTAAAACTGAATTTCAAAACAGAACAAGAAACATTGCTACATGTATGTCGCAAAGACTATTCTTAAAGACTAAACAACTCGCCTATTTTGCATTACGTATTGGCATACCTATAGACGCCCACTTGCGGATAGGGGGTTCCACAAAGGGTCGTGAAGGGTCTTCGGAAGGCGTTGGCATCCGGGTAACAGGTCGGCAACGTTAATGATCTCCTCCCCCAAATAAATGCTCTGCAATTGACCCATGCGGTCACCAGATTGAAAGAGCGGATGGGCAAAATGATTAGGCGACCATTATACGTTGAAGTGCCTTTGTGTATGAGGGTGCACACACATGCCGCGTCTGTGCTTCGGAGGAAACGGTCGACTCTGCTGACGAGTTAACGACGTCCTTTGAAAGGCCATCATCGCCATTGACCGGAGAGACAGACCATGCTTCTTCTTTCCGTATACGAACAAATTAAGCGTCCGACTCTATGCGGGTCATCTGAATATGCGGAGAATTTCATTAGTGTGATGATAGCAGGCAGCATTGGCTATCTCGTCTTTCTTTGACTTTGACGCTGTCGTTTCTGGTATTTGGAGAAGAGAGAGGGAGTTATACAGAGGTAAGGGAGATACAGAAAGAAGAGACCAACAGAAAGAGACAGAGGGAAGACTGAGAGAAAAAGAGAGAAGGAGAGAGAGTCAAAGATACCCTACAAGCGAAGCAGATATACACGGAGATTAGACTTCAACAAGTGGTCCATAAATAACAAGGTACTTTAGAGAGGAAGAGGGGGGAGGCAGAGGTTCACTGTTCATTCGGCTGTGGTGAATGAATCACTGTTCCGATTGCCCGCCTCATTTCCGGAAGGGTCTAAAGGCGAGGGAGTCTTCTTTATTATGATTGGAGTAACACTGACCCGCTTACGAGACACAGATCGTAATCT
Source organism: Dendrobaena attemsi (assembly GCA_034693945.1). Lineage (NCBI taxonomy): Eukaryota > Metazoa > Annelida > Clitellata > Crassiclitellata > Lumbricidae > Dendrobaena > Dendrobaena attemsi. The sequence continues at coordinate 6,089 of JAQFXW010000700.1, forward strand.
CGTTAATTCTAAGCGCTATACTTAAAAGCTAAGCGTTAGATATATAATACCAGCTTATTCACAAGCGCTGCGTCAAATATGATGGGTCGTTCAAAGAGAAAATGCCGCAATGGCGCATTATATATAATTATATAATATATTGTCGGTTGTTAATTAAAGATTTAATTGAAGCGGTGAATAGTCGCCCACGCACTGCTGAGATATAGGCTATAGGCTATGTGCGCGTTGCCACTTGTTACAATGATGCAGAGTATGCAACAAGGACCGTCCGCCGACACTTGCAACGTTAATTCAAATCTCTTCATATATCTATACATATGATATATATATATATATATGATATATATATAAAGCATTGAATAGCCTATATATGATTATTTTATGATATATATACTATAATGCTATATACGTGTAGGCCTACGCAGAACTTGTGTCTCCTCTGCATGTGCTGCATGTGCCTAATTACTTGTTTCTCGTTTGTGCTTGAGTTTCTCGACCCGAGGACCTGATTCACATAAGGGGTACACTGATCATCGTATACTTGCACTTCCAATTCTCCTTCTCAAGAGAACTGCACTTCGATTGCCGATTCATAGGCCGTCGTATACGTCCGATGAAAACTCATTAGAAATCTCGAGCAGTCGTCAACTATAGCGTGAGAATGTGCGGAGTGTCTAGACAGTTCGTTCAGAATTAGCTGCTGATGAGTTTCTTCTATATAAGCATTTCGATGACTGTCTATTCATCCCACTCCTCTTGAAAACGTCGACTTATAAATAAGATCTCGTGCGTGCACATGTATAAGCTTAGGCCTAACGTCTATTCCGGTACTCCAAATCTTCAATGCCCGGCCAGTAATTTAAATGTAACTCCCTTTTCAATCGAACGAACTTATTAGTCTATAGCTGAACTTATTAATGCAATCAATATTATTCGGTAAATCGGTAGAGCCTTAAGTGGCCTAACCCAACTGTTCTCAACCTTTTCAGACTCACGGACCACTTAGAAAGTTTTCTCCGGCGTCGCAGACCACAGTACAAAGAAATTTTGATTTTTTTAAAGCAGATTTTCATAATTAATCTGTTTTCTCCAACACAAAATTACTTTTCCTTTCATGTGAAAACCATTACATTATCTACTGAAAACCAGTAGGGCCTACATTTTAAAACTTCACACATTGTTAAAAATTTTCTATAAAAATGCATTTATTCTAGAGCCTGCTCGCGGACCACCAGGCACATGTCCTCGGACCACCAGTGGTCCGCGGACCACAGGCTGAGAACCGCTGACCTAACCAGTGGCGATTTTACGCATACGATCGCACCTTATAGGGCCCCTAAGTGTCGCGGGGCCCAAACGACTGAAAATTTAGTTTTTTCATTTATAGAATACTAATTTTTTTATTACAAATTATTTTAAATTAGACTAAATTGAGTGTTTTCTAGCCCTATTTGTTAGAGGGACAGGACCCACGTGGTCTATCGAACAAGTACGTATGTATCAAGCCACTTAATTATAGTGCGATTAAATCATTAAAGTATACCTCGGTTTTTATAATGAAGTTCCGTATACGATAGACACTTGAATCATTTGCAATTAAGCTTATATCTCGAAATTGGGAAATGTTACTGGTTTGGGTTTGTTGTATTATCATCGCAGTGACGTCCACGCAAACAAAGAAGTTGAAAGAACTACATCGGTGTTTTAGTTCTCCAAAATGAGCTACGAGGGATTAGGAACTGGACTCTCAGAGGCTTAAATATTAGGCCTATGTAAACCCAAAAACCTGATGACTATTTGTAGTCGTTGCTCGTATATTTCTCAATAAAAATCCTAAATTCTCTACACAACCGGGCTTCATCACCGTTTTCCTCCCCTCTTTTCTCTCTTTCAAGGACCGAATAGTTGGGAGGGTGCCAAAAACTGATCCCAACCCATTTTTCTCCCTTAACTGGGGATCAAACAAGTAACCGGGGTCCAACTCTCCCCCACCCCCCACCGACAACTAAAACAATGAAGTACAAGAAGCACCTATAAATGTGCCAGAACGTCAAGTTAATTTGCACGCGTTCATTATCCACTTTCTGTCCGCAGCCATTCATGCGCGGTGACGCTCGCACGCACACACGCACTCAGCCAGTCGAAGGCAGGGACGTCTGCAGCGATAAACACGGTCTCCTGGCAGGACCATCGCCTCATATAAAGCCTTTGTGCTCCTCGTGCTGTCGTCGTCTATTAGGTACCACTAGCTAGAACACGCATGCAGAGCCAGGCATGCAGCTGGTACTGTAATAATAATAATCCTTTATAAGTCAGACGACGTTCGTAATTACACCTGATGAAATTAACGCCAGTCTATTGTTGTAGAGGTCGCTGTCAACTGCGCTGTCCGCCCGACTGGTGCTGCACAACATCGGTTCCGCCGGCGACACTGCAATGGATTCTAATCCTGGTTCTGACGGTGTAACGACAAATGGTTCACAGATAGAATGGTTCTCGACAATTCGTTTACTGACAATTCGATCACCGACAATTCGTTCATACTGATATCCCGCTTCCAATCGTAGTTATATTTTCATATTTAATTCCACTTCGAATTTAATTCAGATTTCCATCATATATCCAGCTTCCAGTTGTAGTCATATTATCAAATTTCATCCCACTTCGAGCTTAATTTAGATTTTCATCGTACATCTTCATACACATAGGGCGTTATCGTGATCCTGCTTCGAGTTTGCATTATATTTTCGTTGTACACATCCAGATTCCAATGGTAGTCATATTTTCTATCATTCATCCCGCTTCGAGTCTAATTTAGATTTTGATCGTATATCTACTTAGTACACGATACGGCATAGTCTGTGGACGATTTGTCCGTGAGCGAATTGTCGTGAAATATTTGTTTGTAAACCATTTGTCGTTTCGACACAAAGAGGCAAATTCTTAAGTAGGTCAGCACTTATCCTGTTGCCGATGCATATTATATGTTTATATATAATATGTAGGCTATATATATATAATTATATTGATTGGAAGACACTTTATAGTGGGCTAAGTAACGAATAGGCCTACTCTGTATTTAAATAATGATTAGGTTGCAGAAAAGGGCGTTTTTCAATGTCAAACTCATTCCGCTCGCTTAACCGTAATTCATCAGGTTCTGATTCTCTCTATGGTAGGCCTACTGTGTCCTCAAAATTTATGTTTGATCGGGCCCCTCTTTCATTTCCAACATTTTAACCCTTCATCCTGCTTCTGTCTCAGTATGAACTTTACTCCTTCATCCCGCTTCTGTTCCAATTCCAACAATTTATTCCTTCATCCCGCTTCTGTTTTAATTCCACATTTTATTCATTCATCACGCTTCAGTTAAAATATAAAGAATTTATTGCTTCATCCCACTTCTGTTTTAATTCCAACATTTTATTGCTTCATCCCTCTTCTGTTTCAGTATGAAATTATATTCTTTCATCCCACTTCTGTTTTAATTCCAACATTTTAATCGTTCATCCAGCTGCTGTTTCAGTATGAACATTTTATTCCTTCATCCCGCTTCTTGTTTTAATATTAACATTTTATTTATTCAGCAAGCATCTTTTTTATCATCGAAAACTATCTCATCCTGCTTCTGTTTTAATTCCTACATTTTCATCGCTTGTCTTGTGTGTAGGATACATAACAAGCGACGCTAGAACCCTATTTTACCCTAAGGCTTGTTTCATGCGATATCGCTTTCGACGCTAACGAGGTCACCTAGCTAGGACTTTAGCCAATCAGATTAGGTATTAGAGCCCATATCGCTTCTCTCTCCTAGGATCGGCGAAAATGCCCGCCGTCGGCTGTCATGGCGGCAGAAAAGAGGTCCCACGCGGCGGCGGCGCTCGTTTGCCAACTGCCCTGCTAATAGAGCCTATGCTTTAGGACTATTCAACTAAGCGTTGATCAGGTTGGTAGCCTATACGTGTAGGTCTATACGGAGGACCTCACAGTCGACGACGCTAGAGGTCTCTTTATTTGGGTTGGATAAACGTCGCCGATTCTAAAGAGGGTATACGACATTAATCACGGACCCGGTTAGGAATCGTCGCCCCGGTGACAGTACGGCGGGTCACAACTGAGCTCATATATGTAGCTTACACGCATATATATATATATATATATATATAATTGTGCCATAGGCCTAATAATAGAGATTCATTGACACTGTATATAGCAAATGTATATAGCTTATGTTTCTGTACAAAGCTATAATTGTAACTTTGTATAGGGCTACGGCAGTTTGCGAGATTGACTAGTACTTGTATTTTATGTCTACCATAAGAATGCCGTATAAGACACAAGACCTACATAAGTGTCACAAGAGCTATGCGTTGTATCATCAAGTGTGTGTAGTTCATGCATGAAATGCATCCTCTTTATGACGAACATGCTGGCGCGAAGATATATTGTCAGCTTGTTCACTTCATTTGTTTCCTGCACTTAACTACGCTTATCAAGCTTGTAAGTTGTTAATCATTCATTCGAAAATTTATTTTGCGCCTGTTCAATGGAACAATTCAGAGGTTAACAGCCGATCTGTATATTTTTAAATTAACTTCACTATGTATCCGGTTCACCGGTTGCAGTCTGTCAACCGGTTCATTGAATAAACGAATATACCATAACCATAACCACACTTTTTATTGTTCCAAAACAGAAAACATTACAAATCTAAACAAAACTTTGCCAAACCAAAAGAACAAAGGGATAAACCTGAAAGGGCCTAAGCCCCGCTGACAAGGGTTACCCTAAAGAAATAACATCGAAATATTTCACAAACAGGCAAACATGAAAAAATGATTAACTAGTTAACTAATGTACACACGAAAAGAAAAGAATTATACAATCGAATTAAAAATATGTCTACGTATGAGTTTTTTTAAAGGAGAGAAAGCTGCTGGCATTTCTAAGTTGAGGGGTAGACTATTCCAGATGGGGGATCTGCGCTTTTAAGGGAGAATTTTCTTGAGTTAGTGCGGGTAAAAATTCCTCTTAGCTGAGCAGCGGATCTTACGTCATAATGATGGTAATGAGAGGTGGTTTGAAAGTAATCGTGAAAGGTAGGGGGTAAAGCAAGTTTTTTTACGTTTAAACATAAATTCACTAATTTGAATTACTTCGAGTTGATGAGGTTCAGGAATCTTATATTGGTGAAAGAGAAGGGCCGATGAGATACGACGTCCAGATCCTGAGATAATCCTTAACAGCTCTTTTTTTTAAAGAACTGTTAGTCTGTAATCTGGTTGGGTAGTTGGAGGCCCATATAATATTGCAGATAAGTATGGGTGAATAAGCGAGTAATAATATACACCGTGAGGCATAAAAAAGGAAGCGCCTAGAAAAATCGTTATAACTCGTACAATAGTTGATCAAAACAAATGCAATTTTCGAAAACATATCAATCGTTAAAATCAATCAACCTAAGCTTCTACCTGAAATTCGAGAATTTGCTAAATGTTACATTTCTCATCAAGATGGTGCTCCAGCGCACAGAGCTCGAGAAACGGCTGGATTTCTATTGAATGAAACTTCTGACTTCGTAATTCCTACACCATGGCCCCCTAACAGCCAAGATCTGAATCCCATAGATTATAAAATATGGGGATGCATGCAGAAAATGGCGCACAAAATAAAGGTCCGTGATATTCAGAATCTTCGTAAGCGAATCATACAAGCTTGCCATGGAACGATCTTGACCAAAGAATTATTGACATTTCTGACAAGGGGTAGGGTCTCCGGCATAACAATAGGCTATTTGAAGTGGTGGGACACAGAAATTACTGTAATGAAGTTGAAAATATTCACGCATGAACGAGAAATATTTTTTTACCCCCTTTTCCTTAATTTACAACAGGTGAAATGTGCCCTTATTTTTTTTATAGAGAACAACGTATAGTAGGGGGGGCTGGGGTTGGTTGTAACAATTTACACATTTAAGTGAATTTTGAATAAACTACTTTTCCAATTCTAGCACACAATATATGAGTGAAATCCGAAAAGCTTACCATTACGCTAGGATTCAAATATCAAGGTCTATTAATTTAGAAGATAAACTAAATTGATAAAAATTTAAAAATGTGTTACATCTTGCTCCAGCGTGGGGTAAGTTGTAACAACACTTCTAACATTGGGGTTTTATTTATTTATTTATTTTAGTTATTCACGAATTTGTATAGCGCACCTTCAAGAAAACTAATCAGAGGCACTCCCAAAACCAGCCCCGATTTTAACACTATAGGACTTTTAAAAATGGGGTAGGTTGTAACACTAGGCCTACATAGCCGCCTATAACAACAATTTTAATTATTGAATAGCGTGTACTGCAGAATAAAGTAAAAAATCAATCATTTAACTCACAAGATAATGTCTCTGGGGTATGTTTCAGTGGTGTTACAACTAGCTCCTTGAACAGTGTTACAATTTGCTCTGGTCCCATGCCTACGATGATCAAGTAAATTCTTAAGGTGTAATGTAATGATAGTCGGCGAAATTTTGCATCATTATCATGTAATCTAACATAAACCAGCTTTGAATTGACCTACTCTAAGTAAGAATGCCGTGAGCCTAACGCACACAATAAAAACAAAATAGTGCTGATGAAAAAACTTATTTCAAGAGGTAAAAAACACAATTTCTGAAATAAAATTTGCAATGCAGGAATTCCGACCATGACAAATGAAATCTAAATCGGAAACGATAGGACGCATATTTTGATCCGTATACGCTGGTTCTCTGAATTTCATTTTTCGTGATTTATGCGCTGTTACAACCTGCCTCTGTTACAACCAGCCCCAGTCTCCTCTGTATACGCTCTAATTCTGCGGGTCTGGGGCAGATCGCCAGAAATCAATACACTTCTTATAGAGAATAATTATACCATATTCTATTAGTAAATTATGGTAACTTTGAAACATTTGAAATGGTGAAAGTTTATTTGTGCGTGAGCGCGAAAAATTTATGAGTTTCGTGCTCAGAAATACACACTGTCAACTTGTCTGTTCTTAAGAAGCTTAACTTAGGGGAAGACAACAGTGCTGTCCCCTAGTGAAAGCAGCCCCCTTCTGTCCCCCATGATTGACGCCACTGCATGGTGGTGTAGTAAAATAGTCGCCGTCTTGCGTAACATGGAGGGCATTTATGTTTACATAGGCCTATGTGTGTCTTGGATGTCTGGTGTATGCTGCAGTAATATAGGTCCAGGTCAGGAGAAGGAGGTCTTGTTTGAAATTGGGGGACACATTTAAAAGGGCGAAAGTTTGTGAGCGAGAAGATTATTTTAGTTTTTGTGCACGAAAAATACACACCGGCCACTTTCTGTTGTTAAGAAGCTTTAATATTGGGGGTGGGGAGGGAGGACGGACAACAGTGCTGTCCCCAGTCAAAACGGGGGGGGGAGGAAGTCCCCCATGATCTACGCCACTGGACCTCCATTGTTACCCCATGCTAATCTGGCATGTTTTTCCTCTGTCACGTTGGGTTTGGTTACGATGAAGAGATGCTTGACTTGATTTTTGTTACGAAGAAAAGATGCTTGATTTGATATTAACATAAGTTGTAGGGCCTATCTTCGTCTTTTATCAATTAACAATGACAGAGAGTCTATTACGAAGGGCGGCAGAGCCTCGCCATTCACAGTACTACAGTAGGCCTATAATTATTTTATGAGTGATCCGGTTACTACAGGAGTACGTGCGCTTTGAATTAAGTTCGAGTGTCTTGCTTCTATGTAATTCAACAGATGTCACTAGGCAATGCCAGCTGTGCACAGTTCACGTGTTTATCAAGCGAATAAGAGTCAGTTCTAATATTACCACATTTACAATTGTAATAGACTCCAGTGTTTTAGTTGTTGGGGTTGGACCCCCAGTCACTTGTCTGACTCCCCCAGTTAAGAGAGAAAAATAGGTTGGGGTCAGCTTCTACCTCTCTGTTCTTTTCCGGTTGGAAAAGGGAAAAGAGAGCAAACAGAAAGAGATAACGGTGATAAAGCAGGACTTTTCAGTGAGATAAGAAGCACAACCCGTTCCTTATGCCATTGCCTATAATATGTCTCGTCTCTCGCCCAACACGTTAACCATGCTTGTCACTCGTAGCTCTACGTATTAGACACTTTTGTCTTGCAAACACAAAGGTCCAGTCGTTAGCATAGGTTGAGATGAGTCCAACATATCATTATTCTGGTTTTGGATAAGACGAAAACGATTTAGCCTTTAGGATTCTTCTGTGTAGACATAGAAGACTTTGGTCTAGTTGTCATTAATTTTGCCCAAGTCGTGGGGTTTGTTATCTGATCACGCAGCTATAGGATATGCTGCAGCCTATGCAACAGTTACAGAGACTTGCACAGTTTTTCTTAAAAACTGAACGAAGATTCAAGGTGCCCACATTATGAGAGCTCTGCACAATTGTGCCCTCCCCCCGAAAGAACCTTCTTCACAATTGAACGAAGATTCAAGGGGCCCACATTAGCGGAGCTCTGCACAATTGTGACCTCCCCCCCGAAAGAACGTTGCTACGCAACTGGACACAGGGCATATGTGGAAACTTGGCAAGGCTTGAGAGCTCGGTCAACATTGGATAATAATGTTGGCGATTCATTACATCGTCTGCTTATCGTTTAGTCAAACTGGTGCTACTCTTGAGTATCGGCCTACGCTGCAGTCTAGATGTCATGATCGACCGTTGGCGAAAATTGTATGACCTTCCCTATAAAAAGACCAATAACGTGACACACATTCAAACATGTAGCCAGCAGCTATAGAGGCTGTGAAGAATTTCACTAAGCTAATATAGTAGTTGAGTTAATGAAAACTTTAGCAATTGCCGTTGTCAGAGGCTGCTTTCCCTCCTATAGTAGGCAACTGGGCTCAAAATCTGAGAACCTTCTGTAGTCATTACTCGTATTTTTCCATATCTGAGCCAAAACACTGACGTTACTTAAATTTTCGCTTAAATTCCACTTCCCCCTTCGAAAAATTCCTTTTCTTCTGCATCCAACGAGTCTCCTCCCCTATTTTCAGGGTCTTCAGGTTAGGCCTCTATTAACCTAGTCGCCATTATCTACGTTCAGCCATGCAGGTCTCTGTTATAATGCAAGGATGGGAAAGTTGGAGTTTACATAATAGGCTATTAATCTCGGGTAGTTTATTTAGAATGCTGTGAATTGTGTAAATATACACGTACATGCTTTTACCGATATGCATCAGCTGTAGCCTTCCTTCACTAGGCCTGTACGTACACTGTGCGCCTTGCGCGGCTGAAAACACACGTGGCATTGCACTTAGGCCTATGCGTGATCACCATAATAACATCATCATCATTTCAATAGGCATACGCCCAGGGATGGGAAAATTACACAGTGAAGTGTAATTGAATTACAAATTACTGATGCTCAGCGCTTGGCCACCTAGTGTATACCTCTAGAAATCTTGAGATTACGAGAAAGCATATAATTATGCCTAAACGACTATACGACTATTTCGCTATTTGCGGATACTTTCTTTCGCTGAAATTACAATCTATTTCGCTAGAGGCAGGCCTATTACATACAGTGCCACTCTGTTGTGCTAGGGGATACTTTATTCCGATATATATATATAGCATATATATATATATATATATGTGTGTGTGTGTGTGTGTGTGTGTGTTTCGAGGTCTGATAAGAAGCTGAGAATGCAATGGGTAAACTTGCTTATAAGAGTGGGCCTCATAGTATGTCGAGACCCGTGTGTACGTTAGCAAACAGCACTTAACATAAGCACCATCAGCCAGACTCTGATAAGTCCCCGAGGGATCCTTAATACCTCGGGGCAAAATATTTAAAAAGAAAATAATAATAAGTATTTAGGACAAGATCGACATTATAATTATGGACTTTTACAGACTGCGGACTTGAACTCTCTATGCTCCGAGTCTATGCACAGAGTCTGTTATGATGGTGATCGTGCATAGGCCTAAGTGCAATGCCACGTGTGTTTTCGCCGCACAAGGCGCACAGTGTACGTACACGTCGTACAGGGAAGGAAGGCAACGGCTGCTGCATATCGGTAAAAGGATGTAGGCCTACGTGTATATTTACACTGTGTTCCGAAATAAAGTGACTCGATTCGGTATAATATGAAGAGTTACTACTAAATATAGGCCTATATTCATCGAGTTCATTAAATTCTTCAACCTTTTTAGTCCTAATATAATTAGCTAATATGCTTATTATAGTTTCCAAATATTGTCATTTTAGTTTTATATTTTAGTAATATTAGACTACACGCGTTTTGTTCAAAATGCTTGAAGTCGCTATTGTAAGGAGCAGCAATGCCTCATCGAATAGGGTCCATGACCTGCAGCCGATCAAATTCTTCCCAAGAATGTCTAACAATAATTATAGGAGATGGGGATAACGATAGAATTATTTCAGTCGTTGTTGTTGGAGGACAAAAACCTCTATAATCTATGTAACCAGTATTCGGTTATGATGTCAACGTTAGCAAGCTTTTGGAATTTAATAAAATCGACAAACATTTACTAATGATTATTTTTCATATTACATGATGGGTCCCCTTTATTTCAGGGCGCAGTGTGTAGTTTGAGCTGTGCGGACTTTAACGCAGCTGTGAGCTGCTGTGTACACTGTTACCGATGCATGCTTTCAGATAGGCCTAGGCCTACAGTGTCATTACCGGTATAGCTGCTGCGACTGCTGCGTGCATGAGCAGATAATATTGTACAAGCGAACTTACTTCTCAATAATTCCAACGTTTTCTCTACGGATCGTCAAAGATGGCAGGACTCGATGCGCTGAACCTCCATCCAGAGGCGAAGGCATTCATGGCAGCAACCATCCATCTCTGGGCAGGAATGGCAGCTGCGCCGGGATCGGTGGAAGCGTTGAGGAAAGTTCTGGATGAGGTAGCAACGATTGGCGGAGGCAGAGGACACGTGAAGGATTACGAAGGAACTAGAGATGAACTCTTCGTCGATTCCAAAGAAGTTGACGGTCAGATAATAATCATGTCGTGTTCTCCTACTTTTGCGCTGCATATGACTCTTCTAGTGCAAACTGTGACGCCGTAGCCTATAATAGTATAGGCATATGGGACGCGGTAGTGTAGTGGTGAAGGTCGTGGGTTCGAATCCCACCCACTGCGTAAGGACCTTTAGCAAGTTCTTCACTCACAATTGCTGAAGCGCTTCGGCGTG
>JAQFXW010000701.1:0-17312 GCA_034693945.1 Dendrobaena attemsi
GTCAGTTTAGTTTGAGAACATTTAACGGTTTAGGGGGGGCGTACGCCGGCTCCGCCCCCCTCTAAATCCGCGCCTGAGAAAGAGAGTTAAGAATGTCTACATAGGAGAGACGATGGACAGGGACACACATGCCTACAGACAAAGACAAGGCAGCGTACGTCATGCATGAATTGCACGATACATCTTACTTATATAGGTCGGCTTTGTAAGGCGTCGATTTGATTTTGCCGTTGTCGAGAGGTCAAATGCATCGCAACAGTTCATATACACACTATACATGCATATATAGTCTTCAGTTATCGCTAACATTGACAGATATAATATATGCTCGAATGTCATCGATTCAGTAGATAATATTACACAGTATAGATAGGTCATATAATAGAGTTACATTATCGTGTTCAACTGTTCATAATATTAAGTAAGTGCGGTCACTCATATCATACAATTCATACATATATTCGTTTATTGTATACATGCACACTTTTGCACAGTATATGCAACATACATAATATAGAGCGAACATACATAGGCCTATCCATGTATGCATAGAGACACACTGACACACATATATATTATATAATATTATATACCCGACTTAAATATAATTATGTATAGACATTAGACAAGTACATATTCAGAGAAATTCGGAGATATAGGCCTATATACAGGGTGGCTCAAAAAAATGTCCAACCGGACAAACAGAAATTTCTCGGCAATCAGAGGAGGTTTTCAATCAAAATTTCAGGTTTTATGGGGGAGATATTTATTAACTTTCCTGAAACATTTCTATGAAAAAGTATTATTACTTCAAAAATTACAGCTTGTTAAATATTATATTATCTATTTAGAAATTTCAGAAAATGTACGTAAAAAATGACCCTTCTACGGATTTTCCTAATATTTCCGTCAAAAGTAGGAATTTTCAAATAAAAGTTCATGGATGAAAGACAAATCATATTTACATATGGCTACCAAATTTCACCAAAATTCTTCGCTCAGGACAAAAGTTATTCAACTTTTAGTGACGTCACCTACTATTTTCTGATGGTTCAAATAGCGTATAACCGTCTTTTGCTAATATTTACGGCAAAAATATGAATCTTTCAATAAAATTGTACAAGCTTAAACGTTATATTCATATATTCATATAACAGCCAAATTTCATAAAAATTTCACAAACCTACCAAAAGTTACAGCACCTTTAGTGAGTCGACCTGCGGTATTGTGATGATTCGAAAAGGAAATGTAACAAATGTTACAAGATAAAGTGCTGTAACTTTTGTTGCGTTCGAGATATTTTGATAAAAGTTGGTTGTTATATTTCGATATGAAATGCCTTTAAGCCTGTAGAATTTCATTGAGAGATTTTTACTTTTGGCGGAAATATTAGCAGAAACCTGTTAAACGTCTTTGAACCAGAAGAAACAGAGGGTGACATCACTAGAAGTTGAATAACGTTTGCTCTGTTTGAAATAGTTTTTTTAATTTGGCAACAGTATGTGAATATGAAATTTCCACTTCTGACAAAGATATCAGCCAAAAACCTAGGTGGGACATTTTTCTCCGAGCCGCCCTGTATATTCATATTATAATATATATTGAATAGCATTTCATGCGAGAATGAATTGTGGACATGTATAGCGTGTGGAACAAATGTGCAATAACCGTTTCAGCAGCCGAGCGTATTATGATCTATTTATTGGGCGCCTCATTCGTATACACAGTATAATGTGAAGACTGTATATATATAGGCCTATATACATACACGGTCGGTGATGACCACTGACCATGGCTGCTGTAGCATCGTGATGGTCAAGGTACGTGCATGCGTCGGTTTAACAGCGCACAGCTGCAACTTTATACGCCTGAATAATTTATGCATGCAGGATGTGAGCGTGAGAACACTTAGGACTGATGCGATGTGAAGCCTGTGAAAATACCGTATCCTCCCTCCCTCGTATGCCCGCTCTTCCACGCTCCTCCTCTCCCTCTGTTCCGTCCTCCATCCTTACTGCAATTCTTCCGCCTCCTTGGCTCGCTCGGTCATCAATAAGGAATGAGGTTAGAAGAATGTACTGCGTTTGAGCTCAGTTGGCGAAGAAATTTTATACCGTTACAAAAGGCTTTATACGCGGAACTTTAAAGGCGAACTATACTGAATGTCTCGGTCAAATGAATATAAATAGATCGTTCGGTTCTCAAATCTCTCTTCCGTTTCTTGTGATATCAATATTGAACAGGATCTCTTACTGCAGTTGATATCCAGTTGCAATTTAAATTGGAAGAGACTGGATAAGAACTGTGCTCTAGCAATGCAACGGTTAATCATCGCATACATGTATATGCCGACAAGAGATGGCTTTTCGGTCAAAGTGTCTCTTTCCAAAGTCCAATAAGTCTTTCCATAAATGTTCTGTAGATTTCTATCTTTGTGGCTTTCAACGTCCATGAGAAAGAAACTCTTGACTTCAAAGGAATTGATGACACCCACAGCTCCCACCATGTAGTGACTACCAGCATTCAATAGACATCCACTGTTTGGCTACACGCGTGTGGAATGTGCGTGAGCTTGCCTCTGGTGGATCCTCCACTTTAGTGTACATTGCTTTTGCTGACGAATACTGAACATTGTTTTAAAAGCCTATGTAACATATTCTTTCAAAAGAACAGTTAGCATTATAATAGACTATGCCAAAAATTCGTACGTCTTAACCTCTGAGGGTTAGGGTGCTCGTGTACGAATGGCCAGCCAGTTCTCTCCCTCTGCAGTCCCTTCGATCTTCTCTCACCGATAGTTCATCGATCAACTTACTCAGTGCAACTGAGTTTTATTAATAGGCGCAAGGGAAACCGAAATCTGGATGGAGATGACTTTTCCTAATGACTTCCTTGTTGGAGTGTAGACTAGCGCCACAACTTCTCTACCAACTGTCTAGCACGTAAATCCACAGCTTTCCTCATATTGTGGAAAATCAAATAAGTATTTTGTTCGTGTCAGGTAACATATCAACCAGACAGTCCATTTAGAGTATTATATATATATCCTGCGAACTCCTATTATTTTATGGTTCAGTGTACTAGGTGCTATTCTATGTCTTGGTGAATACTCCATCGATTGTGCAATGAGCGAAAACGTCACGGATAAGTTTCTATTACTTCAGTGAATATCGAATAGCTGCCACTAAGAAGTTTTATTTCAACGTTTCTGAACTGTAAAAAATACAAATTGTCTTTTTGACCTCGGGCACTTTCTTGCACTTTCGATGTCCTGTGACTGCTAGAAAATCGGGTCGATGACTCTTCCTAAAGACTTCGCCCGATTCAATTGGAACTGTCTCAGTGTGGACTGAGGTTGACCTGGATGAGGGAGGAGGGGTTGACACTGTTGACTCAGCGGCAACGACTGGGAGGCGAGTGGAGACTGAAACTGAGCTGGAGTTCGATAATTGGAAAGCATTGACTATAGGAAAGTGTTGGTTAGCCGCCAGAGATGCAGACAGTGCTAAATCGGAGTGGACAAAATAGAACTTAAAGGAATATAGAAGTGACTCAGTTGGTGAGTGAATGATTGAGTGAATGAGTGAATGAATGAGTGAATGAATAAGTGGTATTCGGCGGCTTGCTTAATTGAGAGTGAAATGAGTAAGTGGGAGTAAGAATTAGGGCACAAGAGAGATGGCTGTACTGGTGGATTTCCGTCTATAGTAATGAATAGGACAACTATTATTAGCTTTGCAGTAGTCTTCTGTTTTACCTGCTTGAAGATGAACAGCTGTGTCTTGCCAATACAAGACCTTCCAACAGATCCTACCATTACTAACCTAATCTCAGACTTGAGAACAATTCAACAATAGCCTATAAAATTATTCGTCCTATGAATTCGGTGGTATCACATTATTAATCTATACAAATCATGTGTCTATAGGCCCTATTCAGGCTCCGTTGTACTTTTGCTCCAGTCATCTCCTGCATTTATCAGAAATGACTTGACAGTCATTACAGTGTATACACTATGCACGTATTTATTGCTCCTCAATTTTTCGTTTCACTGAGCCTTTGGCGTGTTATTCTTTAGTCAATATTTCGTTCATCATTTGCTTCGAGAAGGTTGTAGGATTCCTGCGAGTTATGAGCTGCGTTTCATCTGCACGTTTCCTGTGACATTTTACCCTTTTAACTGTTTCGCATGATGAACCGACCTCAGTATAAAGTTCATTCCGTGCCACTGAAATCTGATGATATCCGGTTAGTCGGTTACTGCAAGTAGCTTAGATAAGCGCTACGCTCTCTGTCCAATGTGTCCAGAATCGCGAATAGTGAGATTCTGGACACTGCGTGTACTGTGTAGGCGACAGTGAGGGATCATCTTTCACCGTGGAACGATGTTAAACCTCGCCAAGATGTCAAATTGCGTGGGAGCTGTGAGTGTCATCAATTCCGTTGAAGTCGAGAAATTTCCACGAAAGATTCAGGTTTTGGTTTGGTCTAAATGGCTGATGTATGTTAGACCCGAGTATGGTTTATAATGGAATAACAAATCAGTCCATTTATTATTCCGCATTCCTATAGCCTATTTGTCAACATAAGGCTTCATAGAGAAGGTCGTGTATTTGAAGGATAGAACGAAGGATAAAAATGTGACAAAAAACATAAATTGTCCACAAACTGTCTAGACCTAACATGTATTTTGAGCGTCATATTCCTCCGCCATAAATTGTCATTAAATCTACGGGTTAAATTTAGTCAGAGGTTTGGCCATTTCTAAGAGATCATGTCCGTAGAGCTAGAGCTAAGGAAATCCGGTCACTCTCTATTCCTGTTTGTAGATTAAACCCTCTCACGTCACTTCATAATTACTTCTAACAGTCTCCCGAATAAAGAATCATCTGCCTAAGTCACAAATTATTCCATCAAAACTGTCCTCTCGATATGATATGCAAACTTGTCGCAGAACCAGCGAAGGTTGTTGACTGGTGTCTCATTTCGATGTGCCTGTTACGCATATCTCTGCTGTCTTCTGCATCTCACGTATAGTGTGCCAAGATATTCTCAGTCTACGACTTTTTACGTTTTAAATCCACTTCTACTCTCTACATTAAATTAAGTCTGACCTGTCGCATTCATTTCTCACTCACCTTTTTCTTACATGGGGCGATGTTCCTCAGGTTCTGTGGTTGATCCTCCCTTCCATCATCCTCTCTTCCACAAAACCACGATATTGCACCATCGGATTGACCCTCTTTGGTTCTGACCTCCGCAATATTCTGACCTGGTATACACTGAAACCGATCAAACAACATCGCTCGAACAGATATTATCTTGAGCTAGCACCGGTGCAATCGTTCAGTTTGCCCTTTCTGCCGTTTATGTGCCACTGAATACTTTGGGAGATTTACAATTTATAACGATGGAAGGATATTGATAACGCACAGCAAATAAATTCCTTTTGCCATTTTTATAGATTTTAATGACAGGCAGACAACCGGTGAACTAAGGACAAATTTTATTTGAAATGAGGATTTATTTGGATCTGTGCCTCATTTAGAGTCTACTTCGATTAATGTTTGTGCATCTATAATAAATCGAAATGCCTCGTTAAAGTCGCATCTTCTACCAATGTCCAGTTGACCACCCATATCGATGTTAGATAAACTGAAATGGGCGCCTGCAATGCCCTGCATGCATGGGCGCAATAGTGAACCAGAACGCGCATTGATTTCAAGAATCGAACTACAGTAATTACACCGATCCAATGTAACTAACGCAGCTATTTATTTTCGACGTCGAGATCAACAATAAATTCGACTGACTGCTTTAGCAGCAGTTCTAACATGTAGTAGGGGTAAGTAGGGTTTATGCCTTGAAGCTGTTACTCTGCGTTAGACCTGCGCCGAAATATCTACTAGCCTTTGTCAGCTTTATTTGTCCTAGAGTCTATTAACGTGATGAAATACAACTGCGATGCATTGGATCATTCCAATTCCTTTGCATTCTGTCATTTGCAACAGTTGTCTTTAAATTAAAATCAATATCTTACGGGCTACATAATGAATAGCCGATCTCTTGAAGTCAGGATTGTTGTTTTCTTCCCGATTTGTACAAAATTACTTCCTTCTTACAACCTAGGTAAGTAATTACAACTAAAACGTTACAGCTTCTCTTATCTAGAGTTTAAAGCAATTTATTGCTAGAACCTAATTTCTCCGGATTGCACAACGAAACGCTGTATTTCTGGTTCCCCGTCACCCTTACTCTTCTTTCCTTTCATACATCAGGATTGCGCCGACGATGAGACCGCAACATGACGTTGCCTCTTGAGGTTTCTTGGCTTTGTTTTTTCCGGGTGGTAATCGGACTTTCGATTTCAAGCTAAAGAAGCCGGTAAGCCTCTTTATCGGTCTCTTTCGCCCTTAGATGTCCTTCTTACCATTCTCTGTGTTAGCCAGCACTTTGAAGCTTTCTGGTGAACATGTTCACCTCGCGTAGCGCTCTATGTGGACAATGTGGTTCGTTTGTATTCTCCACTTATGGCCTATAGCCTCACCATACAATCAATTCTCTACTTGTCTGTTGACCCTCCCACCGAAATGAGGCGCAGGTATGACTTTGAAAGAGCGTCACTCTTGGATAAAGTGTCAAGGAATGTAGGCCCTATACATAACCACACTTTTATTGTTCCAAATCAGAAAACAAAGATATTAAGAACAGAAAAACAGTTACCAGCCTAAAGGAACATCTCGTATTTATCCCGATTTTTGCCTTACTCACTTTCTTGCAAATAGTGCCCTTTTAGGTTTGTCCCTTTGTTCCTTTAGGCTGTGTATAAATGCATTCATTCTTCTCTGTTTCCTCTCCAAAACCACAAGTATCATATGCACCTACTCTGCTCTTCCGTCAAGCGTGCGTTCTCTTCGTGGCTTCCTCTCTGCAACTGCGCCTTCCTCTTCGTGAACACCTCTCTCCTGTTCTTCATGGTTCTCTACAGTCTGCACATCATTTTCTCTCGCATCGCTCTCACTTTCTTACCATCTCGTATTTATCCCGATTTTTTGCCTTACGCACTTTCTTGTAAATAGTGCATAATTGTTCACTGTTTGCATTTAGACCAAGAAGACAAAGAAGAAGATTTATCGTTTCCATTTCTTTTCTCCTTCTGGTGTCTTCTTATCTGTCCGCCTCAATTATAGATATAATTGTCTCCTGAATTATGTGGTGGCAGCTTCAGGAGGAGACTTGACCAGAAAAGAGATCGATTGCTGTCCTTCCAATAAGAATCCGGCGCCTTAGAAGCTACCGCATCAGATGTTATGATAAAACTGAGCAAACACACAGGCGTGTACTTTTTAATCTGCCGCTTTACCAAGCCATCTCCTCAGTTATCGCAACTATATAATACTGCCCATCGTGCACATCTGCGCCCTTGTAACAACTTAGTAATAAAGGGTCCACTGACATTACTGTCAGCGGAAAGATGAGACGGCGAGTGTGAGGATTGGCCACCCACCCTCATATGCCGAGTGTATAGTTGAAATAGTGGTTATTTAAACATACCAATGGTAGGGCTAGTTTAAGGGACTGATCCTGTGCTTCTAATAGGTGTCAATACATGTTCATCGTTTGTTGTGACGTCTATTCAGAAAATGGCCTTTGACTCTATAAACCCACTTCACGCGTGAAATACAGTAACGTTTAATTTAAGAGGGAATTTATCTTCCGTTGTTTTTGGCTCAAGCACTCTGATCAACTGAATACAAGATATATATTATAATACTACCCGAAAAAACAAATCTCATTGGAACTGTAAATTTGGGAATATATATATATATATCTGGATTTCTGCCAATATAATTATATTATATATTCTCAACGGTTGGCCGTGTTGTTTTTCAGTAAGACTCTTAAGCCTCTAAGCCCCGCCGCTCGTGATAAGTAAGCTGTTCGCGTGAACAGGTCGCAGCATTTCGACGGACGTCTTGAGCGAGATTTGTCTGTCCTCGTAGCGGCTGACTGATTGAACGAATACGAAGCGATAGGAAAAGCCGCTGTGTGTGATCTCCCTCTTCGAGTCTAACGAAGCCAATCGCTTCTCGTCTCTGCAGACGCCACCGTCTTTATCACCGACGACCGATGCTCGTACGTGGCACTTCGAGGACGCACACGTCTGGAGAGGGTTATGTAGACATAGCAGCATTCCTTCACACTTCCCCCTCCACTGTCACTCACTACGACAATCAGACACATTGACACACACATATACAGTATCAAACACGCTCACACATACACACACAAATATACACACATTTACACAGACCTAAATACGGATATACAGTCCTATGAATCTGATGGCTAGAGACCGAATTACCCTACTATACTGTCTTCAGTCTAAACATTCACTCCAACTCAAGCACGCATTAACTTTTCCACTTCTTTGTACAGTACTATAACTTACACCCACTCTTCATTCCACGGCGTTGTGGTGGAAAAGCTGGAAAAACTTGGTTGACAAGTTTGTCTTATAAATGCGTCGCAATTGTAATCTTTAAACTTCTAATCACTGCTCGAAAGCGACGCACACGACAGCAGATTACTCGTGAGCGCTATTTAGTGCAAGAGGAGACTCCAGTGATATAAAAAGTGAAGACATAAGTTTGACTCTGGGAAGAATGTGAGCACTATTCTCAGATGAAGCGCCTTCACGTCCTACAAACAATAATCAAAACATTCTCGCATGCCTCCACAGTCACCAACAACTCCCAATTAACCACCACCACATTACTACCCCAGTTCATATCCAATCACTAAACATCAGCTAACAGTATTTCAGAGTTTTCAATGCAAAATTTACTTGTATACGACGCCCTTCTAACGTCTCAGCCTTTTACATTCGTCATCTTTTCAGCGTTCAGTGTGCTATCCATCACTTTAACTCCCCTCTCCAAGACATGCACTGAAAGAAGAAAGTCGTGATTTAAAAAGACGGGTTGAAGAAGAAAAAGAAGAAGAAGAAGAAGAATTGCATCCGGCAGATGGTTGGTTGTAAGAAGCGCCTCATGGTTTATGGATGGACCGAAAGGGAAATAGAAGGCGGTAAACTAGAAAGCGAGTTCGGAGATAAGCGCATATACAACGACCAGGGTAACTGAAAGAGCAATGAGCATTGGATCGATAAATGGAGGCATTGATAAATTGATTGAGCATTGATTGATTGATGGCCGCGATCGGTGCCAAGGATGCTGCGTCATAAGTTGTTTGATGACTAATCAACCAGTTCTTCGTATATATGAGATGTTTATAAGGGATACAAAAGAGCGGAGGGGCTACAAAATAAGAATGGAACGACACGAAACCTAAAGACATTTGCAAAAATATAGAATGGACAAAATTCGGGAGAGAGAAGGAACGATATAGATTGCATGGGTCGTCGTATGGACAGTATACATGGGAAGAATCTATTGTGATCGGATGCCATGATATTATAACTGATGTTATTCCTTGAACTTTCACTCTCTTACTTTCTTTTCAGTGCGTCTGTTTTAGTTCAACTCTGATCCCAAATTCTATATCGTCAATCAATTCGCGACCAAATCCAATTTGACCACCGACCGTCATATCTGAGTATACAGAGCACGGTCAGTTATCGAATTTGCTCTGAAGACGAATAATTCGTTTGACCATCCAGACCGAGTTCGATCTTTGCGTGTCGTCCACCCCTCCCACTGCTTTTGAGTTTTTGCAGCGAAAGGCTTTCATGTTATAACTTATACAGCGCAATTTGTTCCAACTATTACTTTACACCGTGTGTATATAGGACTGCGCTAGGCTGACATTTTGTCTTACCAGTTGCCATTATCCAGTGCCATTTATTTTATCTATGATAACCTATAGCAGTGTATTCACGCTTTTATTAGGCAGCATATGCAGGTTAGTGGACCAGACCAGGCTTTGCTTTATGAAGAGGAAACGTAACACCTGGAGTGCATGCATTCAGCCTTCACAATATGTCTCCTTTGTCTTCCATTGCAGCTTACCTGTCCGTGCAGAGATCATCTCTTGATACCTCCGTCTATGTAGACAAATGAATGTCTATGTACAGTCGTATAATTAGTCAAATCGGAGCTGTTCGTTTTTCTTAGTTCTACCTTGCAGTCCGTCATCTGTCTGTCTCTATGTCCGTCTAGGAGCGCAACCACAAAATTAAGCGGAGAGGTTGCTCATATTGAGCAGACCGAGAGCGCCAAACCATGACTCAAACAGAACAACGTTAGGCTAGTAAACTGTTAGTGACGTCATCCACTGTTTTGTTATATTTAAAATAACGCTTAACGGTTTTTTTGTGATATATCCGCCAGACGTTGATTTTTAAATGACATTTCAACAACTTAAAGGTAACTCATATCTACATATAACGGCCAAATGTTATCAAAATATTTCAAACGCAATAGAGGTTACAGTACATTATTTTGTAACGTTTGTTGTCTTACACTTTTTTTATTCATCAGAATACGAGGGAGGGAGGGGCGGACTCGCTAAAGGTGCTGTAACTTTTGTTGCATTTGAAACATTTCGATAAAATTTGGCTGTTACATGTAGATATGATATGAATTACCTTTAAGTCAGGGCTTACATTTGACCGGATTATTAGCAAAACAAACTCAGGGGGATAATATTTTCACCCTATAGCCTATATAAAAAAATTGGCACATTTGTGTTTAACATGGTAGTGCAGTGATATATGTGTCAGGTGACATGGAAATCTGTATATCGTAAAAACTTTAAGCCATTATGCCATGTACCTACCAAAAATTATTAAATTTGGTGTAAATTTGACGGAGTTCTGACAAAAACGTGTTGCACAGGTTTTTTGGGACACGGTGTATATTATTATGTTATTATTTTTAAAGAGTATAATACATTTTATTTCTTAAAATTTGCATGCACATTTTTGCAAAAATTCTACATTCTATTAGTATTATATAAACTAAATATAACACATTTCTTTTAGTAAATTATGGTAACTTTTGAATTTCCTCTTATAACAAAACTTGCTGGATTTGACATTTTTGACAAGCAGGCAGGCACAGGATTGCAACCATTGGGTCTACCCCATGGTTGCAATCCTGTGCCCGGTGCCTGCCTGTCTCTATGTCTGTCTGTCTCTATGTCTGTCTATATGTTTATCTCTGTATCTGCCTATCTCTACGTCTGTCTACTTATATGGCTATCTCTATGTCTGTCTGCCTATATGTCTATCTGTCTGTCTCTATGTCTGTCTCTATGTCTGTCTCTATGTCTGTCTACCTATGTGTCCTTATGTTTATATCTCAGGACGAGCAATGGCAATACTTACTAGTGGGCTTATACGTCAGGTGGGCACAGTTAATTACGTAATTGAACGTATCACATCCAGATCACGTGTTAGCTTTGATTGACAGACTAACTCTCTCGGATTCAGGAGAAAAAAGATCTGCTGACGCTAATAAGTTGGCTAAGATTTCAGTTCCAACAGGACTTTGGGAATAAAGGCGAAAATAGAGAAACGGGAAGAAGAAGCAGGAGAAGTAAAGGAATAGGAGTAGCAGGAGCAGGAGGAGAGGGAAGGAGGAGGAAAAACAGCAGATCTCGAGACGTGCATAGAGGGAGGCAGCGATTAGCTCAGCAATGAAGCGAGCACTTAGTCAAGCGATGACCCGCGTGAGTCGTTATGGAGTATAAGTGCCACCAGTAAAATGGCTGCTGTGAGACTCCTCTGGCAGTTTACTGCTGTCTTTGAATTCCTGAGTCCGCCCATTTCTTTATTTAGCAACCGTTCCCTTGATACGCCACCATCATCATCGTCGTCGTCGTCGTCGTCGTAGAAGACCCCGGGCAGGATGCTAATCGTCGCATCCGGTCTGATGCTGATGCTGCAAAACAACAGCGTCGGCAGCAGCAGCAGCAGCTGTAGCGATAACAGGATAATCATTCGTTTTATAACATGTAATAACCAGCACCAGCAGCGGAAGCAGCAAAAGCGGAATCAACTGCTTTATTGTTGCAAACTGTGTGTGTGTGCCATGGCACTGCCTTGCTGCGTATAGCGTATCTGCCTCTCTCGCTGCTTGTGCATGTGCGCCTCGTTTCTCTCTATCTCCTTAGCTTACATCTGCCTGTGTGCTTGTCTCTTACTCTGCCTGTCTGCGTGTCTCTATGTCTACATGTTTCCCCGCCTCTCCTTTTCATCTGTCGTCCACCTTCCGACTCATCATGCTATTTTAGACGTACCTTCGGGTGCTTTTACTTTGTTGGTCTTCCTCTGTCCCTTTTACTTCTTGTCTTCCTTTCTCTCTTCTATCGACCGTTTCTTGCCGCTATCTTCTCTCCCATTGTCGTTCATTTGTGCGTCTTGTGCGATCCTTTACTATTCCAATCTTTCTTTTCCCTCAAGCTCTTTCTCTGTACAAAATAGCTACAATACCAGCAAGTTCATTCGTTATTACCCTTAGCTAAATAGCTTAGCTATTATAATGATACAGCCGGGCTCGCCTCTATCGTAACTCGTAACTCGAGACTTCTATAGCGCCCACAAAAGCGTAGTCGCGGGAACCAGCTTATTCACATGTGCCTCTAAGCAGTAGTGGTCTGTAAGAGACGGTATAGAAATACAGAAAATACTTACATTCATACCTACATATATAGAGTATTGCCATAGCGAAATAGAGTATCCCTTAGGGTTTACTGGTCCTTCGATCTGGAATTAATATCCACATAACTGTACGTCAGCAGCCGAACTTGAAACAATTTTAAAGAAATATCTACAAGACGTACACTCACTTTATTAATTATCAATATTAATATCTGTACATAGTAAGCTTATGCCTATTTAAGGACTAGTTAAGAGTGAATTGTATATCGTGTTACACCTTTTGTCGTATTAATGCAATCTAACTGTTTGACAGTCTGTAACGTCGTAACGAAATGTGAACCGTCGTCATTATAGGCCTAGTTAAATGTTTGTACTAATAGGTAGCCATAGTCAGTGGGTTACTAAGACCCTTCGGGGTTTCCGTTAGTTGTTCGAATATCCAAAGTATATATGTATACATGATGATTGATGTCTATTTTAAAATCGAGAACAATAAAATTGTTTTCATTCATCTCTGCCTATCTACTTCTCTCTATATTGACCTGTATCTACGACTGTCCGTCTTTCTTCCATTGTCTGCTCACTCTGCTGTGCCTGTAGTTCTGCTTCTGTTCTGTTGAATGCAGCTAATTTGTCTTGCTCTCAATTGAGATTCCTGTGGCAAGGCATAGATGGAATTAGGGCTTAACCAGCCACAAGGTGCGAATACGAAAGCTTAGATTCTGACAAATCGTCCTTCGTTATTATTTATGAAAGACAAGAACCATACACGCAGACAAGAAACGCACGCACGAAGACGTTGAGAGACACGCAGACAGACAGAGAAGGACATCTGAACGAAGCGAGACGGAGAGAGAGTCGTAAACGTCGCTACGAAGATTATGAAAATATCTGGAAGGCCTTCGTAGACGATGACTTCCGCCTGATGAACACGTGACATGGGCGACTGCCTCTTCGTTTATCGGCGCCGCTCTTCACTGCGTGGCAATTGTAATGTGGCAATTGGGGATTGCAAGTGGCAAGTGCATGACGGCCTTCTTTGCTGCAGGTCGGACGCAATAATAATTGACGACTGTGATCGGAATATAACGAGGAAGAAGAGGGCAGCAAGAGGAAGGATTGAGGAGGGAAAATGTCTGCTAATTCTCTCTCTTCTTTTTCTCTCTTATTTTTCTATCTCTCTGTCTGTCTATGTGTCTCTATTTCTCTCTATATATCTCTCTTTGTTTGTCTATCTATCAGTCGATTCATTGTACGGTGTTTTCCAGAGAGCGAAAAGAATCACAGCCTCAATGCCAGACTGCGTTCTCACACCTCATGTGCAAAAGCCAATCCATCAGTGTCAAAAGACAAGAAGACTGATGGTTCATAATCTAGCAGAAAAATATGAGAAATGGTCAAGGAACAGAAACAGGAAGAAGGTAGGGAAGAGAATGAAACAACGAATGAGATTGAGTATTCTTATTAGTTTAAAGTTGGACAGACAGAGACAGACAGATCGAGAAAGACAAACATACAATGTGTAAGCGAGCGACAGACAGACGCAGAGAGACAGGGTTAATAGAATGGTGAAAGAGTAGGCCTAATTGAATGCAGCACGAGCCACGAGGGAAGAAAGAAGCAGAGTCTATGAGAGAAGAGAGAACACTTATGTGAATAAAATATTAAAGCTTCTATGCAATTAAATCTTTGGAGTAAATTCCTGATATAAATGGGAATCCCATTAGTTTGCTATAGGCATGAGGTTTCTGCAAGGATTTGGATTGATAAATTGCCCATTCTTGGCGGTGTATACACCGTGGTTCAAAAAAGTAAGCTACACTCTTTTTGATATATCTCTAATACCTGACAATGAATTATCCTAATATTTTCCGGATATTTAGAGAATTGAACCAAAAATTCTATTCCAGAATATCATATGATTCCAACATACAATACAATTTTTATGAGTCTTTTAACTTCATACACCTAGTCCAGTTAGCTACATTGCGCGTCGGCCGTGTGTTTGCATGGTTCCGAGTACGAACCCGATGTCTGCCGACATTCAGAGATTAACATCTCGGGCTGGCACATGAGGCGTGTGTGGAGCAATGGGATAATCGATGCCCTGCGTCCGAATGGTCGCAGGTTCGATTCAGACGCGTGCCACCGCGTATGGACCTTGAGTAAGTCCTTCACCTACAGTTGCTCGTGCCACTTCGGCGTGAAAACTCTGACCCTCAGCCCTCTGGCTGTAGTCGGGACCGCTTCTGAGAAATAGCGGGCTTGAAGGGGCGGTATAGAAATGCGTAAATAAATTAAAAAGTAAATAAATACACCGAAATTTAGGTTTACGAGTGATCTTCGACTCCTTGATGCAATTAAAAAGTAAGCCAAATTTTAAATACCAATTTTTATTCTGTGAACAAAATATTGAAACTTGAACAAAAACTTTGGTTGTTGTTATTATTGTTTATCGAACAAACACATAGTTAACATAGTTACACTCAATTCAAAACAGGTTCACTGTTACAGTGAATTAACCAATGCTAGTTTCAAAAGGGCACTCCAAAAGGGCCAAAGGCCAGCTAAGCCTACGGCCAAGATTACTCTCTCACATGAACAATTTTCAAGCGATCAGTACCAAATGGAGCAAAACATTTCAAATTATAACATATGAATAAAACTTTAAAGCAATTGCAAAACGTACCAGCAATAAACATTCATAATTAATTTAATGTGTAATATAATTTCAGATAGTCACAATAATGAACAAATTAGCAATGTTAGCTTTAACTGAAAAGGAACATAGACCTACATAAGGAACATACGCAATTAAATCTGTGAGGACAGGAGGTATTTCTTCAATTGTAGTTTAAAGAGGATAACATTAGGGGACTGAAGGAGGTATTGTGGAAGAGTATTCAAGAGCTTTGGGCCAGTGCATTTTATTGACAATTTCATGACGTTAGTGCGAGCTGCATGAGTACGATAGTTTCAGTAGTGTTTCCAAAAGAAAATAATGCACATTCTTCCTTTTTTTATTTAAGGACTTTCATTTGCTTTCCTGCTCAAAAATAAGGCGATATTACAATAGAGGATAATCGTCACTCCAGGCTTGCATACATGCAGAAGGAGGACATTTTGCACATTTTCTTTAATTAAATCATCAAACCAAAAGCCTACAACTGAAAATTTCTTCAAAAAATATTATAACTGTCTTTGTGTTAAAATTAGCCCACTTTTTTTTACAAAATCTGAAAGAAATTGCTTGTAAACCTAAATTTCTGTATAATATTATGAAGTTTAAAGACTCATTTAAAATTTATGGTATGTTGGAATTATGATATTTTGGAATAATATTATTTTTTGGTTCACTTCTTTAAATATCTCGAAAATTTTTATGGTTATTCACTGTCAGGTATTAGAGATATATCAAATACAGTTTGGTTTATTTTTTTTTAACTATAGTGTATATCTGTGAATAAAACATCCTGCACAAACCAAAAGTGAAGCTTTAGAAAGAGCCTGTGTGATTACGTGAAAATAAGCAAGATATTATTATGCCTGAACCTGTATAGCGGCTATTATTATTCCAAGGTCGTTTAGATTGGATAAAGCAATGTTTTTTTTTATCACATTCTGTTGTAGCTCTTAGTCCAGCTAGTAAGGTGGTTTAGCAATCATCATTCCAAAGATATACTAATTGCAATATTTACATAAAAATAGGTCTATTACAGATACTACAATTAATAATATAATTAAGGGTTTTATTAGGGCAGTTAATATAATAATATTTATAAATTTTTGGCATAAATCCAGTTATTACAGCTTGGAAGAGCTGAGAGATGACAGTGCATTTAATCATTAATCCACGCATTTCATTTTGCGAGGGTTGATTAATGAGCAGACCTGATGAGAAATATACATTTAGGAAAGTGTGCTTACAAAACTATCATCTGCTGAGTGTCTTCTTCCGCTTGAGAGAAAGAATTGATCTTGGACGTCATAAGCACTGGATATTATTTGCGTTATTTGAGTGACATTTAAAATGAACTGTTGAAAATTTCAGGTGCTGTTGCTTTTTTCTATAGATGGGCTGCCGAATTCTAGCGGGACAAGATGGAGATAACTGAAAACGAGCACAGTTCTATAGACCATGTTTTGGCAGATATAGGCGCTTATCGTATCGTATTTTATTTTAGACATTCATTAAGCGCCGCTTTCAGGCTGAACCATTCAGAGGCCTTCCATGCAGAGCGCCATCAGCCTCCGAACAAGAGGCAGGTTTTGCGAGAAGCAAACGAGGAAAAGAACGATTGCCAATTAAAAATGTAAGAACATGGAAATAACGGGCATTGGACGGGGGGCAGCCTGCGGGGCGATGTCCTATACTTCCAAGTATACATAGAAAAAGGGTTTAAGATAAGAGGGGCATCCAAAGGTAAGAACCGAAACTGGATCATAAAGCGACCTCTGTGGCGAGAATGCAGATTGAATCGGTTTGAAGAGCGCAGAATGGGTTGAATGCAAATCAGACTCTCGTTCACTACGAACTCTGCCGGGGTCAAGAACAGAGAGCTCTGAACCACTTTCACATTGATCTGGGCAGGGCAAATAGCTCCCGTGTAATGTAATGTAATGTAATGTAATGTAATGTAATGTAATGTAATGTAATGTAAATCTCCGAAAACTTCTCAGCGCCCAC
>JAQFXW010000702.1:0-17310 GCA_034693945.1 Dendrobaena attemsi
GCTGTAGTCGGGACTGCCTCTGAATAGTAGTGGACTGTAAGAGGCGGTATAGAAATACACACATACATACATACATGCATGCAGTGCCATTCACCAGAGAGTAGAATCATGAGAGCAGGGCCTGAGCAGGCTGGCCATCTTTGAGCCATGGAAGGAATTCGAATGTATACCTTCATGCAAGACCCTATGTCCCCATTCCATTCATGGTTCATGTGTTTTGACCTCCACAAAGAGGCCTGGGCCAAACATAATGCATGTGGCCCGATGCATCTTCAATGGGCATACCTTATCCAGTGGCGCTAATTTGCATGACTGTGTTCCAACCCTAAACATAAGCTAGAGACAACGCATTAGCTATAGGCTCATGGCTGTATCGAGGTAGATCATTCCAGAGTGAAAAGCACGATGTTGGGTGGTATCAATCCGAGATCGTGTTACAAGGAGGTCATGCCAGTCTATAAATATGTCATGTGGCGTATTAATAGTAGGCCTACGTATCTCAACGTATAGGCTATTGTCAAGTTTGTTAAAACTGGCAGATGGTGATGATTTGGGTCCTGTTTTGTCCAAATCATCGTTGAAAATATGAGGTAAAAGAGAGTCATGAAATGTACTCCTTATTGCATCAAATGCTTAACATTTCGCTGGCTTCTGCGGCTCCGCCCCAGACCCCGCTGAGGGAGTTAATTACGATGCTCCCCCAGACCCTTAATCGTTAGGAGCTTCTTGCTTCGGCAATCGCCAGTCTTAGCGCTTCCCGCGCTCGCATTTTTCACCCAATCACCCAATGAGATATTCAAGTAGGTCCCCTCCAACTTTTGGGCAGTGGTTGCGCCTATGGTAGGCGTATACTCGCAAGGCATCTATCTCTCCTGCTATTCGGGAAGCGCCTGTGATATAAACTAAATATAATGAGTGACGGCGCTTCCATAAAATCTATTGTTTAATTGGAACACGACCGACCAAGAAGACACGCAACAACTGTCTCCGTTATGGATTTCTCATCGACTGTCGGTCCGCGACATTTGGTTCTCCTGGAGTTGTAGGCCTAAGTCTTTGGCCCGACAGTGCGACACACAGACAAAGTAAACCGGAACTGCTTTTATAAGCTCCCGGTGGTCTCACGCTCGTTGACTCTAATGCAAGCTGCTTCGGCCTAGTCTACCTATAGGCCTACTGTAGGCCTATATTATGTTATTTGCACTTTCATACAGTACGTAGGTCGTGGGCCAACATAGGCTACATGCAGCAATCCACCCACGAATTTCATTCAATGTTCCGTTATGCATTATGATTTTTAGACTTTTTGATATCCTTATCCTCCCAAAACTATATCCTAATTAGGATCTGACCTCTAGCATCTCATTATCATCGAACTCTTGTAACATCTGTTATGAAGGAGTTGCGTTGCCGTTGGAATTAGGCCTACTAAGTGTGTGGCAGGTCTAGCCTAGGTCTATAGTCCGACACCTTGACTTGGACCCATTGCTATCTAGGCCTATCTCTGGTCTCGTTTGGGCGTATGTAGCCCTACATGTAGCCTAGGCCCTATGCCTACGTCCGTAATTTCAATTGGGAATCTAAATTCCATACATAGGCCTATGTAGATATAGACCGTAGAAGACAAACGATTGGCATATAGTCTCATATAATAGAGTTTACTCATGCTTTTCACTTCTGATCGGGTTCAAATCCGGAATGGTCATGCGAGGTGGAAGTGGACAGCGTTGTCGAACTGCACAGTGCATAGGCCTATGGCTACAATTAAGCTTTGCTAGAGCCCAGTAGACTGATAGTCCCCAGTCATAGGCCTATTACAATTGTTAAATGAATGAATAAAGGCTGTGCGCGGCGTCTTTGAGGATAGGCCTACTGATTGAATAGAAATTCATGCGCTTGTGTTGTAAGAATCGTCTAGATAGCTAATTGCTGTTGCTCAGCTGTTGTCTACTGTAGCGTCGATGCTCCTCTATTGACCAACGGTCTCTGACTGTGACGAGGTCATGCAGTAGGCTTTGTTGTGTGTAGAGCCTGCAGCCGTCGATCTGTCTGCGTGCGCGAGCACTATAAGGACGAAATTGATGGAAGAGCACTTATGAATAATTCATTGCATTCATACCAATCATCTCCTTTCAGCAGTGAAAACCGAGGCCGGTTACGTCGCCAAATTAATGCGCTATTCATTTTCATTGGTACTAAACTGTACTATAATGACATAGGGCTCGGTGGCGGCGCCAGGATACCAGGTTTGGAGGCGCCACTGATAGGCCTATAGCCTTTAATTGGGTGACGAGCGAAGCAAATGGTGATCAGATGGATTGACTTGCTAATTATTCTAAAATCCATTCGATTCAACTACGGTATACTCGTATTGTAGGCCCCTATAGGGTTGTCGGATCGGGAACACCTGTGATGAGTTCGACCTCTTTGAACCTTGACCTGGACCCGGCTGTCCATTCATTATGATTTGATTATAGCCTAGTTATGAATGAATGCATACAGTTAATAAGCCAGCTGGTTCCTGCGACTAGTGCTGTGGAAATCTTCAGATTGACATAATCAGGCATGAATGTCAGTTTATCAGACGGTAGCGAATAATGACATAATCAGGCATGAATGTCAGTTTATCAGACGGTAGCGAATAGAACATATTGTCGCGGAAAAAGCGCCTTCGTGCCTCCAAAGAACATGGAACAATCCCTTCGACCTCAGCGCTGTAGGGAGTTATCGTGTACCAGAGAAATCTTTCTACCTGCAAGTATGGCCAAAGCGTAGTGGTAAGGACAGTTACTGTAGGTAAGGCCTATCCGTCGGACCCCGTCTTGTAATCGTGATCTTCTCTCAACGGAAAACAGACAATGGCGGAGGCAGCAATCGCTGTTGAAATCTTGTATTGTAAAACAGAATCCAGTCTTTCATTTCAGACAGCAAACGGTGACCGATCATTTCGTCGACGATCATTTCGTCGAAATCATTGCGTCGAAAATCATTTCGACGACGATCATTTCGTCGAAATGATTTCGTCGAAATCAATTCGTCGAAAATCATTTCGTCGAGAATCATTTCGTCGACGATCATTTCGTCGAAATCACTTCGTCGAAATCATTTCGTCGAAATTCATATCGTCGAAATAATTTCGTCGAAATCATTTCGTCGAAAATCACGACGTCAACACTCACTTCGTCAACGCTGACTTCATCGAAATCACAGCCTCGCACTTACAGTAACCCCGTAACCGAGGCGCGAACTAGAACATCACGATAGTTTCGTAGTTAAGCCTTTATTTCACGCACAGA
The DNA here is from genome assembly GCA_034693945.1 of Dendrobaena attemsi. Taxonomy (NCBI): domain Eukaryota; kingdom Metazoa; phylum Annelida; class Clitellata; order Crassiclitellata; family Lumbricidae; genus Dendrobaena; species Dendrobaena attemsi. The sequence goes on from JAQFXW010000702.1 coordinate 3,297, forward strand.
AAGACAACAGTTTTTTACTTCGTCAACGTGTTTTATTTGTTTAGTTTTCGTTCTGGTTGGTTTTCGTTGACATCTGCTACATAGTTTAGCCTTTATTTCAAGCACAGAAAGACAACAGTTTTTACTTCATCAACGACGTGTTTTATTTATTTAGTTTTCGTTCTGGTTTTCGTTGACATCTTCTACAGTAATTATAATTGTCATTTGGACGAAACGATTTCGACGAAACGATTTCGACGAAATGATTTCGACGAAATGATTTTCGACGAAATGATTTTCTACGAAATGATTTCTACGAAGTGAATTCGACGAAATGATCGTCGACGAAATGATTCTCGACGAAATGATTTCGACGAAATGATCGTCGACGAAATGATTTTCGACAAAATGATTGTCGACGAAATGAATTCGACGAAATGATCGTCGACGAAATGATCGGTCACCGGCAGCTGACCCCATTATAATATTATGTGAGAAGAGCTTTTAGGAATTCAGTTGTCAACGCAGTTATAACTCGATCGTGTCTAACTGTAATTGCTAAAAAATTGACTATTGAGCCGATCTTGTTGATGTTCTTTGTGTTCTGTTGTTTTAGGCGGAGGGAGTCCTGTTGTCGTCTGAGGGTGGCTCCAAATTGTCCGTCCATTTCCCAACCGAACCAAACATGAAACTAGAAGTTAAACCCAATCAGGAAGTAAGACTTTGTCCTAACACCTATACGCCCTATTATGATCATCGTTGTTTATGCGCACAACATGACCATCTGGCAGAAAGGAAAATCTGCATCTTAAGACGAACTAATTAATAAAATATTTTCTGGCCTATTTTCAGTGGTGACATTCTCTGTCAAGTGTGACACTGTCCCATGTCAAATTCCTTTGAATTTAGGCTATAGCTATATCTAGGCCTATATTAAGAAAATATTCTATAAATTCCACCAAAATGTTATAAGTTTTCTCCCAGATTAGCATACATGGGCCCGCTCTATCTGTTAGCTATCCTTTGCTGATTATCCTTTCAATCGTTGCTTGATCCGTCATCTAGATATTCTAGTCTACCAAATTAATGACCTAACTATAACAGAAACATCATTGACTGGCTTAAAGAAAAACAATCCTAGACACATTTTATTTCAAATTGATTATATCTATTTATAGACAAACATAGACGTAAAGAAACTAGAGCGGTTGATTCGTGATACGATCTCAGGGACGGAAGTTCAACTTCCTCTCTGGACGAAGAATAGTCCTTCTGGTTCAGTGACCGGAACCAGCCAAGCGGAACATTTCGAATCAAGACATCACACACAAAACACACTGACTGCTAATCACGTATGTAGAGAAAGGCTTCAGTCAAAATAATTATATCAATTCTGAATATCTACTTCATTGTGTAGCCACCAACGACTGAAAAGAGAAATGCAACAATTTGTGCCAAAATGTAGTTGCTACAGTAACTATAACTGGACAAGCGTCAATGCATAGGCCTATGTGGTACCCCTAAAAAGCGCAGGTCCCCCATCTGGAATAGCCTGCGACTTCAACTTAAAAATGCCAACAGCTTTCTCTCGTTTGAAACCCTCATACGTAGACACATATTTAGTTCAAGTGTAAAATTCTTTTCCTTTTGTGTGTACATTAGTTAACTAGTTAAGTATAATCAACTCTTCTATTATTTCGTCGTTTCTCCGTGCTTGCCTGTTTTGTGAATTTTTCAATGTTACTCCTTTAGGGTGACCCTTGTTAGCGGGGCTTAGGCCCTTTTCGGTTTATCCCTTTGTTCCTTTGGTTTGGCAAAGTTTTGTCTAGTTTTTCTCAAAGTTCTCTGTTTTGGAGCAATAAAAGTGTCTTTATGGTTATGATTTTGTGTCCTGAAATAATGGTTCTAATTAATCCTGTCTGCGTCCCTGAATATTTTTCTAATCTTCAGATAGTTTTGTTCAGTCCTGAAAATCTCACTTTATCTCAGGTATGCCTTACCCTATACGGTAAAACATAACATAAATTTTTAAGCAGTCTGTGTATTTTACGTTCAGCAGTTGTCTGGAAACTCAACAGAGCGAAGACGAAAGCTGTTGGTCAAAGTCATCAAAGCGAACGGATTGGGAACATCGCAAGAGAAAGACTCCGGTAAGTGGTGGCTCCATCTACCATCGGATGATGTTGAAGTCATGCTAATCCTGTGGCTTAGACATGACGATGACTCGACTATCATAGATCATTGATCATAATTATAAACTAAAGACGGAATCGAGCAATCGATGAAGCAATCAGTCACTCACCAACACATAATTCTATATAAAATTACACTCTGTAGAATGTAGATCTATTCGATTGTGATCAATAACACAATTCAATGGTTGAGCAATCAATCACGATCAAAAGAGCAAGTCAGCAAAATAACGATCATATCGGCATGGTCTAATGATGTGCATGTATGTATGGGCGTTTTAATGCATACTTATATGAATAATAGTATGCAATATCATGTTTAAATAGGCATAAAGCATGTACGCTTGAATGTATGTATGTGCATTCAATTATGCATGTATGCTACTATGTACGTATGCACGCATGCTCGTATGTTTCTATGTTTGTATACAGGGTGTTTCATAAAAAGTATTCCCCTACGTTTCTTGCCAATATTTCCATCAAAAGTGAGAATTCTTTAATAAAATTTTACAGACTGAAAGGCAATTCAAATCTACACGTAACTGCCAAGTTTCATCAAAATATTCCAGACAGAGCAAAAGTTAGTCAACTTCTAGTGATATAACCAACTGTTTTTTGATGGTTCACATAAAGTTAAACAGTTTTTTGCTAACATTTTCAACAAAAGTAAGACTATTTTAATTAAGTTTTTAAGCCTTAAGAAAATTCACATCTACATTTATTGACCAAATTTTATAAAAGTATCTCAAACGAAACAAAAGTTACCGCACTTGTAGTGAGTCCACCCACCTTATTCTGATGATTCAATAAAGTGTAACGCAACAAATTTGTGTACGTATTAAAACGCCCATACATACATAGACATCAAAATATGTGAATAAAAGATAAATGTATATTTTGTATAGATGTATGTATGTACTATGTATGTATGCATGTATGTAATATATGTATGTATGTTCGAATGCCTGTATGTCTATCCATATGCACTTGTATGTCTGTATACATGTAATACTATGCTGTGTATATTTATGGGAAAATCACTGACTACATTTAAGGTCAGTTATCGCTTAATAATAGTAAATAATGATTTGCCTTTGGATCATTGTTCAGGTTCTTTGCAGCCGTTCTGCGTTGCTCTGATGGATTCTCCGGTCCAGAGATACGTCACGAGTTCTGTAAAGAACACAACGAATCCATTCTTTGACGAACACTTCGTCTTGTAAGAACATGTCTGCATCCATCGTCTAAATATACAGAAACAAAGTATACATTGCAAATATTATAATGCAATGTTACCTAAGCATGCATGTTAGCCAAGAACACTATAATTATACTACGCTACTCAACAAACTGTTGTGCAATATAATGGAGCACAATGAATTGTAATATCCATAATTCTATCGTACAGTGTACTGACTCTGAAACAAGGTTATTATGTTCATATGCCCTACAGTGCAAGATCATCCATCATTAGTCATCTCTCAGCCGGTAAGACTAGCAAGGTCATCAAAGTAAGGTCAGTCAGTCAAAGATGAACATTTGGATTTACTAACACAATGAATGTTTTCATGTCTTTCAGTGATCTCGACCAATCGACGAAGAAACTGACGTTTGAGTTGCATGACAAAGTCAGAGCTGAAAATGGTGAACACGACTTCTGAACGAATCGAGTTGTTGAACATTATAATCTAGTTTATAGGAGTCACATAGGAAATATGTAATAGATCGTACACCTTTAATATGCATGTGGATGGACACTGCATGGACAGCGGCTTTGTGAGACTCTAAAACGCCCTACATAAGTGTTCAGGTACATGTATGCGGAAACTTATTCGAGTATCTTTTAGATATCTAAATTATGATGTATGCTAGTAGTACCCACATGAATTATGCTAAAATTACTAAGAGCAAATGAATTAAGCAAAATGTGAACAATACTCTCAGATGACTAGATGAGTCGCAGCTGGAAAGATCTCCCTTTAGATGCATACAAATTATAGAATCTACTTGAAGTCTATCCTCCTCAGAAACTCACCTCGACTCTTCTGATCCTTCGCCTTCCAACTCTCGTCCTAAGCGACATTCGCCTTATTCAAACAGCAGCTCTGCTCTGCATCTTCTTCAACCTGACTTTAACCGCCAAGGACTACCACCATCTGCACCTGACTATATATTCCCCTTGAATGACGCCCTACGAGTTTGGAGTGTACGATTTGATTTTATTTGATTACGATAGCAATAATTCCTTTCTTACATATTATGCTGACTGACTGACATTTTCGCCTATGTAATGTTTCAGATTTCCCTTCAGACGTATTAAGTGTCTGACCTGTATGTGGGCAATTTCTCTTTGTAGACGATTTTCTTGGAATGACCTTCTTGACTCCCGATGACTTTGTTCGGACGCGTCACGTGCTTCCGTTGACGGGCAGAGGACCAATGACGTTCGGTGCTCTGACGGTCGAGGTAAGCAAAGACATTGCCGGAACTATTGCCCTCCTCACCTGATCAGATCCAGAAACTCTTAACTACACTAATATATAATCGGTTCAAATTAATAGGATCAAATGCCATGGATACATATTACTCTGTCTCTTTATATTAGTCTGGTTTATTCCCCTAATTTCTATCCGATATATATATAATATGTATATATGTATATATACATAATATCCCATTCTGCTTTTTTTATTTCTTGCAAGTTCTATTGTGTTTCATTCAGTTCCACTCTCTTCCATTCTATGCAATGGATGCGTTTTCCGACTCAAACCCTTTTCCGATTAAGAGCCTCCAATATAGCAGCATAATAATTATGATGAATTTAACTTTGATTATGACGGTGATTTGTGTTGCAGTGGGTTCAAACTGACCATGGCAAAGATGATGACGAAGATGAAGATGATAATAATGATGAAGATGATAATGATGATGAAGATTAGGATGATTATGACGACGACGATGATGATGATGATGATGATGATGGTGATGATGGTGATGATGAAGATGCATGATGACGACGATCAAAATCATTGTCGGTATAATACTAGAAAGAAAGAGATAGAAGAGATGATGTGTTACAGTTGCCTCTTTTAATGATGATGATAATGATGATGGGATTGATGGCAATGATGATTATGACAGCACAATAGTTAGACCCTATTGTTGAATTGCATAGAGTGGGTGATTTTCGTATCAACCGAAAAGTTTCATGAGAGCATCACGAATAATAATATTATGATTTGATTTACAAGTCAGTCCATATTTACATCTGTAGATATGCTACAGCTGCAAATCTTTACACGGACTGTGAATGGAACTCAAAGTACTAAACTATGCAACATTATTACGTCTGTAGGTAACAAACGTTGATTCTGCTGAACTGTCTTCATCCGTTCAGATGCTAAGTCCAAACGTAGAGCACATGTCGCCACCTCGCGAATCAAGTAAGAATACAGCAATAGTCGCCAGGTGGCCTTTGCCACAGTAATGAGCCATAATTCTATGATACCCACTGTTAGAGATGTTATTAGTTAACGAAGCACACCAATGGCAGGTAGCCCACAGTATAATAGTAGGCCTACATCAATGTTTAAAAGTCGTAATATACAGTTTTATTGATCAGCGGTTCCAATGGAATCATGACATTTCTCTCGCAAACGTTTTGTGCTTAAAGGCCTATGTCCAGTATAATATTATAAGTTAATAATAAAGGTAATACTTAGGCCTACAATGATGGTTGTGATTAGCTTCCACAGAAATATGCTCACATGCAATGGATACATGGGTGGGGGGTTAGTATAATGGACGGCTCACCGACACAAGGGATAAGTTATAATATCTGTGCTTGAGTTCCATAGCTCCACACGTAGACTCGACCTTCTTTTACCAGGTGGTTTTGTTAAATGAGGCGCTTCGTCGTCTTAACACTGAATGTCCAACTAAGTATCAGAGCCTCAGTCGGGAGCGCCTCTGAGCAGTTCATACTGCTAGAGACGCTATAGTAATTCTTAAGAGGAATATAATACCCAATAATATCATTTTACTTTCAATCTACTTTATCTACTTCTTTATCGCATTTTGGTTGATGCCTTCTCCAAGAGAAATTTAATTTTGAGAATGTTATATGATTTTGTTTAATCTGTTATCATGACTTCTTGTAAGCTGTTGTGCGTTTGCTGGCAGACAAATAAAGAATATTCTTACTTACTTACTTACTTACTTACTTACTCACACATGCATTGTATATGAAGGTATGACGTAACTTAGCTTACTCGTATTTTACTTGTAGACACTCCTGGCTTTGGTTCCTCTCCAACTGTTACTGTTTCAGAGGCAGAGGTCATCTCACTTCCAGCTCTCGTAAGTTCATGGTCGAATTGTCGGTCGAAATAAATCAGATCAGTAAGATAAGTAAGTAAGTAAGTAAGTATATTCTACTTTATCGCACTTTGGTTTACAAACAGTTAAACATATAGCATTCTTTTGACAAACACTCTAGGCAATAAGTTTGGGGGGGAAGAGAAATCGATTCAGTACATGGTTGGGATTTGTCAGGACTTAGGATCGATAAGAAGGGGGAAAAGAATATAAGATCTTAGATCAAGACTTAGATCAAGACTATTCAATTCCTCCTTTTCTTTCTAACGAACTGGAAGTCGTTGGTCCTGTGACCTGGAACGGACTCCCTCTGGAGGTGCGATACCTCCCTCAGGTTTTCCCTCGCCATTCTATGGGTTGCTTAAAACTGCGTTCTTCGGCATGGCCTGGGTTGGAAGCGCCTCTGAGTAGAAACCTGAAGGGACGCTATAGAAATTTTGAATTATTGATTGATTGATTGAAGTCGATCAATGCACACGCTTATGGGCGTATAGGCGTTGCTATAAGTAGACCAAGGTTATGGTTAGTATAAGGGCTCTTTGCCTTTCCTGGTCCCTTGCCCCTCCCCCCCCGGCGAATGTTTATTCATGAGTTTTGCTGTAATTCTTGTTCGGTGCAATAAACAATTCATTCATTCATTCATAATAATAATACCCCCACTTCTGGTTTGGCCGTATCAGGAGTGTTCCAGCACTTAGGCCACTAGTTAAGTCGAACCCGCTATCAAGCCGACCTGCGTGTCGTGCTATGCGGGCCGTATTTCGTATAACCTGTCTGTAATCATACTGCGTTTGTCAATATGAATATAATAAGGAATATTATTATTATTATTGTTATTATTATTATTATTATAAAGTTACGTAATTGCATAGTCTAATAATTGTAATTTACACAGGAAACTCCGACTGGTTCTCAGATGGATCCGAATTACAGGGATTCTAAGTCACTTCCCCGACTAGGAGCATTGCCTCCAAAAGGTATCAACACTCTCCTCTCATCACTCATCAGAGACATTATTTATTCTCTATTCTTATCAGCGGCATTTTGTGTATATTACACTTGGTGCTTTGTTACGATCTGTGGCTCTTAAAGTGGATTCATATTGATAAAGGTGAGCACAGAAAGACATGGCCAAATGGATCGCACGCGCAAAAGTGCTGTCAGATAATGAGCTTTAGTGTCAGTTAATTTCAGTTTGCTTCTGTGTCCATGGAAGGCTTACTTTTGGTCTTCCTATCGATCACAGCGGAGTTCTGCTGAAATGTTGACCTGTCGAAGAAGCTGCCATTGGTCGAAGACTTCACCTCTTGAAGCTTTTAACGGTTTAGAAAGTCATTAAGATTGGTTTCATTTTGATATATCTCTCTTTCTTATATGATCGGTTTCTGTTTCTGCTATATGTCTACTTCATGCGAACTTCTAAAGAACCAATTTATTTCTCATTTTGGAACGACCTTAAGAGATAATTTCAAGGCTGCTGCGCTCTCTCCACTTTCCCTTCACTAATGAACTCACAGAGGTCTCTGCTGCTGAAGGTCACTCCTCTTGCAAAGGTCACTTCTTCCCATTCTTCAATGTATGCATGGTTTACGAAAGGTCTTTACCGCCCGAGCGATCCTGGTAATTGCATCCGCCTGTCTAATATCCTCATTATCCTCTCGCACCTGGGGACAGATCAAGTCCTTCAAGTCCTTGCCTCAACGTCATCATATCACCATCATCCCCCAAATCCCTAAAAAAACTTCTCCAACCCCTTCTTGCAGACTAGCGTCGCAGTAGCGAGAGGCTATATCAGTATACGCAATATAATAGGAGGGAGATGTCGGTCGACTGCAGAGCGAAGAGTCTGATCGGTGCCTGGCTGCTGCTGAAGACGCTGCCAGCAGCAGAGGATGAGGAATCGAGCGAGTGTCACAGAGATTGTTATGATGCTCTTGTTGATCGCTCTTGAAAATCGTGTCTGCAACGAGCAGACACTATAGGAACTAACCTCTAAACTCTCAGGCGCTGTCGATGGGCGATGTAAGTAACATCGTGGAATATCTTGTTGGAATCTGCTTCTTGACAATTTGCTTTTGATAGGCCTAGATCTATTTATACACACTCGTTTTCTAACAATTTCTGTATGCCACAGAATGCTACAAGTACTTCCACATTTTAGTGCGCGGATGAGGAGCTCTATAAAGACACGACTTCTTAGACTTAGGTTGTATACAGTGTTCTTACAATGTAGCGCGCCTGCATAGGAAGCTATCGTTTCATTATCGCAGTGAAGCCAGTCAAGTCATTCACAATCAGCCAGTTTAACTAGTTTTCTGGTTAATTGACTGGTTGGTTAACTGGTTGGCTAAATGGTTGGTTTGTTGATTGTTTTTTAAACTGGTTGGTTGACTGTTTGGTTGAGTAGCCTTTTATCAAGATCAGAGCAAAGTATGACTTTGGAGATTAGTGCCTAGACCTGCTTGCCTGTGGAAGGTTCTAGTCACACTAGCTCCGGTTTTTCACCTATATATTTATAAGCAGTCGAGATTTAGAAGGAAGCTTGAAGACAGAGGAACTATACACCGTCGTTCCTTCATTGCATCTAATGACGTCCTTACGATTGCATGAGCTTGTTCTCCTTCTTCTTCTTCCCTTCTTCCTCTTCTTCCTCTTTCTCCTCCTCCTTCTGCTCGTCTGCACGCGTCAATCCTCTCGATCGGATCGGCTCAGCGCTTAGCCGAGCGAAAGCGATAATGGTGCCAATTAAAAGGATCCGCTTGAGCGCTGCAAGCGATGCAGACATCCAAAGCAGCCAAGTAAACGAGCGACGATGTAGAGAACCTGCCGTCAATTTGTCAACTGACGATAGAACGAGGAGGAAGGGGGGAGTGGGGGGGGGAAGAGGGGAAGATGGGGAAGGAGAGAGTCTGCAGAGGAGGACCCTGGGGCTACAAGTCTGACCCGATCGTCAAACACGCAGTTGATCAGACGATGGCACTCCAGACCACAGGCGAAGTGACGTAGATCTATAGGAGAGACTATAGGCCTTTACCTGCGTTCGATGGAAATGCGAAAAAAGTCCTCGAATTGTAATCACACAACATGTGACCTCTATAGACCGTTTCACCTCCTTATTCTTTGTATGCCTATGAAGGGCAGCAGGGCCGTCTTAACGCATGGGAAGTGTGGGCAGTCGCCAGGGGCCCCCCATTCTAAGGGCCCCCAAATTTAGAAAAAGAAAAATAATGTGTAAATTCTCAATGGGTGAAAGGACCGTTAAACAATAGGCTATTTCTGGCAATTAATTGGAACTACACTCTTGTAAGAGTGAGCAAAACAAGAAACGTTCTACAGACAAAAGATGTAGACATGTGACTCTATAGGCCTACTAAATATCTAGTCTTGTAGACATGAGTCTTTGAAAGTCCATTTTCAGCACCTCACCTATATATAGGCCTACATACATTGAATGTGAATTGAAGGCGAGAAATGTTCCCACTGTCCAGATGTTGAGATATATAGGTCACCTATGTGACGAAACCTAAAGCAAAGTGAACATCTATATAATGGGATATTAAATTATACTAAAGAGCAATGATGAAGCAGAACCTTCAAACTGGTTTTAATTCATGTGAATCGAAAATGGCCGACTGATTACCTTTGACTTGGCCGATTACCGTATACCGTATAAAAAATTCTGTGAAAATAAATTTGCAAACGTTTTGTTTTGGATGATTAGGCTTAAGCTTAATAATAAATAATTTATAGCGTCTATAGACATAATTAAGCCTATAGAGTGCAGGCCTACCAAATAGGCTAATTACAATTTTATAGGTTGACATAGACTTTTGAGTTTGCAAGTCTTGTTGTTTAAGTGTTCTGACGTTCTTCTGGACTATAGCAGACGCACTGACGCAGTATCTTTCTGACATGTAAACATTAATTTTATTACGAAGTGCACGCTGTAAGCATTAGGCCTTATATAGGCCTAAATAGACTTTACTGACTGAAAATTTCTATTCCGAGGGTGGGTCAGTGGTTGGTCAGATAGGGGCCTCAGCGTACGGCTTTGCCCAGGGCCTCTAATTGTGTTTAGACGGCCCTGAAAGGCAGGATGCTTAATTGAATGCTTATGTACTTGTACAGAATTATGATTTGCTGATTTTTGAAGTCGCTTAGGAAGTCTGAAGCCACATTCTGAAACTTCGTTCGGTCAGATACATGTAGCCTAAGTGCGAGTGAAGATTGGTAACGTAATGCTGACAACAGTGCTGATGCTTTAGCACTACAGTATTTTCTTTGCTGAAATCTGAATCTTTTAATATAAGCTTATGGTAAAAGGTGCAGTAGGCCTATATATATATATGTTACAATTACTTCGCACTGTAGACAGGTAGACGGAGGTGATACGTGTTGATCACATTTCTTCATTTTCGGATGCATCCGACGAAATTAAGAAAGAGTATCTCAGGATTTTCTGAACTGACCGAAAAATGTTCGGGATTATTATGGGATGGAGGCAGTGGCGGATCTAGAGGTGGGGCCGGGGGGCCCCTCTAGATCTTCTCCCCCTCTGTCACCCTCTGTCTCCCTCTAGATCGCCCTCTGTCCTTCACCTACAGTTGCTCGTGGCGCTTAGACGTGTAAATTCCGACACACCTCCGGGCTGTAGTCGGGACCGCCTCTGAGTAGTAGAAGACTTTAAATAAAAGAAAGACAGCAGAGGGACATCTCGCATGACATAATTTATCCGCTAGAATGGAAACCACGGATTAGGAAATTTCATGGAAGGATTACTTCTGAGCCTTAGTTAAATCTGGTCATGTCCTCAAATGTTGTCCTTAAATCTGTCCCATAAACTCTGTATTGACGAAGAAGACTTATCATAAACAACACACTGCAGCCACAGAGGACGCAATGACGTCTGTATATGCGCCTCCCTCCTGCTGTCTGTCACAACAACAGACTAACTCCCAATGATCCTGAGGAGGAAATGAAGCACCTTAGTCTGTCAGGCGCTAATGTCACTTTGCTTATAGATTTGTTGAACAATAGCATTCGGACAATAATGCGGCCTTTTATGATCATGTGGAGGTATTTCCTGCAGGCAGCAACTGTGTGCTTTATGACATAATAACAGCGAATCTTCATTTCCTGCCAACTCCACAAGATGTCAATTATGTCTGTTGTGAGCAGACATCACCTGAGAATGGTTAATGGAAGACATCTGCTGGCAGCTGTAGAGACCGTGGAACGACGGTTGGTGCGAATCTGAGAGAGGAGGAGCTAGTGCTGACGCTGTTGTTTTGAAAATCTCCGGGAGTGCGGATTTGATGGATGAAATAAAACGCCGATGGGAGGAGAGGCGACTTACCCCCTGCCATTTATGGTCACGGATTCCAATAAATAAATATATCCCTCACCTCTCACAGTCTATGTACTTTTGTCAGTCCTACTCGTCTCGCTGTCCTTTCGTCAGTCTTGCCCCGTCTGTCTATCCATTATTAGTCCTATCCCGTCTATGTGTCCTTTGACTCCTTTTGATAGTCCTATCCCATCTGTCTGTCCTTTTGACAGTCCTATTCCATCTGTCTGTCCTTTTGTCAGTCCTATCCCGTCTGTCCTTTTGACAGTCCTGTCTATCTTTTTTGTCCTGCTGTCTCTCGTCCGTTCACCATCCGTCCTTCTTTCATTCCATCTGTCCTTCCATCCGTCTGACGGTTTATTATTACTTTATTATCATGGCTCTTGTTTTTTCCGGAACCTCTAAACTAGATCTCTGCGCTGTGGACCCGGGTGTAGAAAGTTACGTCTTTCTACAATACCCGGGGTCCATGCCTGAGAGGTTCAGCGTCCATTCTGCCCCCGCCGAGTTCTTCGGATCGTTGCTCTGCCACCGCCGTCGATAATCGTTCAGTGCTCTGTCGTTGTCATTGTGACGTGTTGAGATATATCTGTGCAATTTTCGTGTTATACAACATTTCGCGTTGTTAAAATTGTGGCTTCAAGAGGCATTTTTGTTGAGTTTTTATTTTGCTTTGAGAAACATAATGTAACATTAATATCTTGAGGGCAGAATCCATCGACTCGAGAGAAACGATACTTCTTGAGAGTCATCAATCGAGTGAAAGATTCTAACTTACAAACAGTTCAGACGTTTAAATAATTCTGTATTATATACACGTAGGACTGCGTCTTGACCTGGAGTGTACGAGTAGGCTAAGTGATGCGTATTTTTATATACAGGTTGCACATCTATCGCGAACAATTCTGCCGTGTTCACAATGCTGTTGTTATCTTTTGAAAATCAACGACGATTTATTGGCCTAAGCATACTTTAATGATTTATGTCGCTTCTCAAGTCAGTGTAATTTGTAACGTGCGAGATAAACACGGTGATAAGAAAGACAGACGTGTTCAAAAGGACAGACAGTGTTTAAAAAGAGACAGACGGTATTTAAAAATAACCAGCTACACATCTTCGTTACATTGGTGTTGACATTTAACTGTTCCAGTTACGTCAGTCTTTCGATGGAGTTTGCCTGACATTCATTCTCTATCTAGAAATGCTGTCAGAAAGTCATTAGCTCCGTATTTCTTATTCTGAATGAAGAGCAAAACAGAGACGGACACAAAGAGACAGAGACAGAGAAGGACACAATGAGACAGATACAGAGACGAAAGGTGATAGGGAAGGGTGAGACAAATTTATGTATTCATAAAGTCATACTATAGGGTGATAGACAGTCTAAAAGAGACGAGCGGATGACTGCAACAAAAACAGACAGACAGACAGATAGACAGATAGAATGATAGGTAGAGAGAGAGAAACAGAGAGAGACAGAGAGACAGCAAGACAGTGAGAGAGAGACAGTTTGGTAGATGGGCGCCAGTGGGGCTAATTAAGCCCGACAGTTAAGAACCCCTAAGCCGATGATAATAGAACTAATGACGATTGTTTGTGGTCGGAAGAGATCTATGCCCTCGATTGACCGCTAGGGGCGTAGTAAGGGGTGACGGTCGATTGTCTTTCTCTCACTTCCCTTCCAACTAATTACGCAGACAGTGCAGAGCTATAAGGGCATCATCCGCAGTCTCTCTCTCTCTGTCTCTTTCTCTCTCTGTCTCTGTCTCCCTCTGTCTCTGTCTCTCTCCTATCTCTGTCTGTCTGTCTCTCTGTCTCTGTCTCTGTCTCTTTCTGTCTCTTTCTGTTTCTTTCTCTCTCTGTCTCTCTCTGTCTCTATCTCTCTCCTATCTCTGTCTGTCTGTCTCTCTCTGTCTCTGTCTGTCTGTCTCTCTCTGTCTGTCTTCTGTCTCTGTCTTTCTCTCATTCGTTCTATCCGTCTGTCTTTGTCTTCAGGCGATGCTGGTCTCAAGAAGAAGTCGACTCTCGTCGGTGTAATTAAGAAGCGATTCCAGCGCAAGAAGCAGAGCGACAGCGGTCGATCTCAGAGCGCAGACAGAGTCCATGACAAGACGTCAAC
>JAQFXW010000703.1:0-17305 GCA_034693945.1 Dendrobaena attemsi
CACGCGGGATAAGCTCGACAGAGTGTGACACGGACATCTACGGGCATTGTGCCCACGATTAATGATGATGATGATGAAGCGGTACATACATGTACGTGTAGCTTATAACAATATGTACCGCTTGCATTGTTCTGATTACAAGGTTCTAATTGTTCCAATTATGGTATAATTATACATTCTGACGTAATAATGAGTGGTAGGCTATTAGTGGGTCCTTTACCAAGCCAAAAAACAATCAAATATGTCCATTGTTTCTATAGACACTATTATATTCCAGGCAAGTCACGTAGCCAACGAGGCACAATAGGAAGACACAGAAGGGACTGAGGTTCCGCTGTAGTTAGGGTCTTTAGGGACACTTTGTTTATTACGACGTTAATGACAGCTATATACAGGAGACAATAAACAATAGTTTATGTGGAGAAACAAGATTGCACACAACTGTGTATTAATTAATACAAAACTTGTGTCACAAATGAAGTGTACGAACAACAGAATCTGATTTAAATGTCACGTTTCATACACGAAATTTTAAACTGCTTCGGCGAACCACAAAAGTTGGTTACCCGCCTCTAAGACAAAAATACATGTACAAAATGTCAGTCTAATTGTTAGTATTAATTTTGCTATTCCTACCGAAAATAGCGTATCTCTTTCGCCTCTGAGTGCCGTCGTTGTAATCAGAAACGCCGCACCTTGGAGTTGCCATCAATGTCTTTGTGTTCTCGTCAAATTCGCCTGCAATTAATCAATGCATGTCTGTCTGTTAAAAGATATTGTGCTATAGGCTAGGTCTATAGCCTAGAAATTCAGCATGTCCACAGCTTTAGATTTAGGGCCTACAACCAGAGAACAAGTCTGTTGATCCATTCAACGTGAAGAGAAGAGGTATCGATTGTGCCAAGCTTGTTTTTAATTCACCTGTAGCTTTCAGTCCATAGAAGCTTTGAAACGCCTGAAGAGACTTCTCTAAGCCATCGTCACTGCTATCTGCTCCACGCCAGTGTCCAAATCTCTGTAGATAATTCTGTGCGAGCAACACAATGTACAATGAATGTGCAGTTTGCAGACACATTCTATGGACTGGCTAACACCGAGCTAAGCAAGACAATTCAGGGTAAAATTGTAAACCCGCACAATATCATACTTTTAAATCAGTGAGGATTCGCAAACCATAAGGCTTGTGCTAGTCAGAAACGCTTTTGTGCTCCCGTGCTTGCTAAATTTGAAATCTTGGATATTCACCTAGGACCACTACGGACTTTTTTCTTTGTTTTTGACTTTGCGTAGCGCTAGTAATTAGCTGGTGCTCATCGCTTAGCTTTACAATTCGCTTTAGAAATCTTGAGATTACGATTACGATCTTATTTTCATAACTAAGCAACAGACCACAAATAACATTAATTAGCCTACAATAATTCATATGGCAGTTCAGCCACGATTGTCAACGGGTCAATACAAAAATAAACTGCGTTGCATCGCTGGTAGGGTCCTTAATTCATTTCATTTGTTGCTGTGTCTAGAGCCATCTAGCAAAATGATGAAACTACTAAACAATAAATACTGTCATAGAATCGATGGCTTAAAGGGCTAACAACACACGATTGCTAATCAATATTATCAACAGATCAAAAGCCCACAATCTGCTCTTCTCTGGTTGTCGGTCCTGTTCGGACATTTCCGTCAATCTGTTCCAACGGAGCCGACAGTGTTACTGTAACACCCAGCAACGTAACAGCCAAAGTCAGCAATGTTGAATGCATCTCTTCTGTGTCTTCTGTAGATTCGGTGATTCTTCCAGACGAAACAGCTTAGAGGCCAATAAGGCGATGCCTTTATATTTCATTTAATTTTTTAAAATTTATATTTTTAAATAGGACAATTAGCGTAAGAAAAATTCATAAAATTCGTCAAGTTCTGGCGCACGCCTATTGAAGATTGTCTTGGAGCAGCAGCAAAAGTGTAGACCTGTAAGTAGCGGTTTGACATATTGACACATTAAAAGCCTGTCGACAGTGATTGATTCGAAGTTACGTACCCACTTCTAACACACTCAATTAGTAATCCTGTTGCACATGTCATGACAATAGTAATAGGAGTATCTATTTTTCTTGAGCATGATTAATAACCTTGTTTTTTTAGAACGGCATATGTGCATAAAAACTTTCAGATAATGAGTGCGTTAGGCTAGTCATTTATTTGGTGCAGTGATCAGAGACAGAGAGGTCCCTTTACATCGAGAGCCAGACAAGGGCAATAATCCTGGACTACTTAGCAGCAAGGCAGGAGCAAAATAATGCAGCTCAACTCTGGTGAAGTTTGATCTTTCTTCTATCACCTCGTTGAGTCTGACACAATGTGACACATGGTATGGTGCCAAACTTGGGAATTCTTCAATTCAAAGAGCCGCTCCAAAATGTGAGGTAACAAAAAGCGGACAAGCATTTTTATCCACGCTAGCTGCTCAAGGATGACGCTCTTTCTCTATATCAGCCTGTAATTGTAATTATAATTGTAAGCTTTCAATTTATAAAGCGCCTCTTAGAGAAACCTCTGTCAGCTTGAGATACCAACAAAGAGCAAGGTATTATTATAGTCTTCAGACGCCGGCGGTATGCAGAGGGGAAGAAGTGAGAGAAGGTCTAGCCTCAGGTCAAGAGGAAGACGATTTGAGGCTGATGGTCAAGCACAGGCAAGGCTATGGGCTTGAATCGTGAACTAGTAGACGTTTTGCGAAACAGAATGCAAGGAGCTGCGACCAGGCAGGGCAAGTACAGGATTCAGGGTTCCATGATCTGTACAGTGTGCACATCAATAATGGCATTCTAGCTGATCTTAATGGTGAAATGATCAGATTTTTACTTGGATAGGCCTAGCTTGTCGAGATCCGTTAGCATCACATACCAATGTGCTGAGAAAGAGTGTAATACACTGAGATGTGGACGAAAAATATTTTTCTATATTTCATTTGTCATCTCAAAAAGGTCACAGCTTAAGATGATTTGCCTGAATATTTTTCAGCACTCAGTTCAGACCAAATTATTATTCATATTCTTCGTTTGAGTCGCTTTTAAATGTTTAGCGAGTGTAATTGATCTATCTGTCTTCAATTATTCAAAGTGCGATTAAGCAGTTGGTTTTCAATGAAAAATATACTTACTGTGGCCTACTTTTGATGCCTGAGTATTCTAGTCAGAGTAAGCTATAGGCCTATAGGAAATCAAAAGCTTAGAGCCGATGCTCATGTAGGCCTAAGTTTCTCTCTTTTCCGGCAAGTCAGAGGCATACTCATTGCTCAGTGCTCACATAACTATAGAGACATTTTGGCCGGCGCGCTACCCCTGCCGTCGCTGATTTACTTAATTATTTGTGCATTTTTCATGTTTTCCATGATCTTGTGCTAATTCTGCATAATTAGAACAAAGTTTTTTTACTTTCTTACTTTGTCTTGGTTTTCTAGGTTTCCTTGCTAAACGTTATTGGCAACATATATTGAGTCATTACAGCGTTTTGTCGCTAAACCCCGTTCAATCTCGCAAATGTAGTTAACGTTAAGTTGAAGACTTTTTCGCTATTATGTTGTGATACTCTGTAAATGCCAGCGGGCCATGGGAAAGTATTTTCTCTTGACTTTCCGGAGGTCCATGCGCAGAGAAATTTAATTGCACCGTCGTGTTGCTGAAGAGAGTAATCTATGATGGCCTAATTCCCGAAATCAAATTTTGTGGCTGACTGAAGGTTTTCCGCAACAGTTCGAATTAACTAGGCTTACCAGGGCCTTTATAGCGTGCAGCTGTACACAAATGTGCACTGTTGTAAATGCATTTTGTGCAGTTGTAAAAGCTGTATTGTGCCGTTGAAAAATAGGAAAAGACAGGACAAACTGTACTTCATTTGGCTTCAAATTATCGAAATTTCTTTGGCTTCTGGGGCTTCTCCCCAGATCCCGCTGGCTTGATATCACTTAAGAAGATGTGTCACTTTCACTGGTAGACCAGAATGAAAGGAATGGAAGTGCCACTAGTTTGCCACAGAAAAACGTGTGAACAAACACTGGCATTCACATCTTAAAATAAAATTTACATTGTAACATTTAAAAAAAAAATCAAATAAACTATGTTTAGTCTGTCGACTTTCCAACCCATGAATTACAGAGGACCAAAAGGACCCAGCCAAAACGTTCATCTTTAGAGAAGCTGACTTTTCTTAATTAATATGAAATAGAACTTCTTTAAAACCCAAATTATTTTCATCCACATGCATATTTTTTCGCATTATTTTAGAGTCACAGGCCTACAGGTCTAAATGGAATTGCTACAGCACAAGTTCTACTGCATTAAGAGGGGACCAATTGCATTAAATTCTCCGACAGTAAAGAACCGTTCTTTAACTTCTGTAATTTCCAGTGTGAAATCTACATTATAACTAGACTATCGATCTAATCGAAACTGTAAAATAAACAGAAACAAAATGCACTATTTGACAACGAAATAAAGATTCTTAAACAAAAATGAATCAATCAAAATGAAACTATAATTGCACACAAAATTAATTAGAATTTTTCCAAGAAGCCATGACGTTAAAGTCTTCAGCAACATCCGACCTATTATTATAATCGACGATAGGAGCTATAACATCAGGTTCTTGTGGTGGTATTGGTTCACGCCATAGACATTTTGGTGGGGATAACGAAAATGATTGTATAGTCCCATAGCCTACATGGTATCTTGTGGCGACGGATCACTCTGGCTTCCCTGTAAGAATAATCAAAACAGAATACGATGAAATTGCAACAGATAAATGTGCCATGTGTTTGTTCCTTTGATACGTTTTTGATACGTATAAAAAAATAAGGTTTGGCCTTTTAAAACTACCATTACATGAAAATAACTTTTTCATTTATACTCATCAGCGTTGCAATATAATGTTGTCATTTCGTTGCTATTCTTTAACATTCATCACCGTAATCGATTGTTTAGTCGAGTGGTTACTATGCACGCCTGCCGCATAGTCAACTGAATGGTCGGGGTTTAAAGTCTCTCTGCCAAGGCTACGTTTTCTTCAGAAGCTCAGTTTGTCTTGCTTGTCTTCTAACTCAGAACATTTTTATTACTATATAATTTGAACCTATATTAAGCTAATTAGACCTCTGCATCTAGACGATAAGGCAGGCGGTCGAGAACTAACCAGCAGCCTTCATGTGCCGATGTTAAGGACAATTAAGTCACTAGCACCTCATGACCATGACTCGTTCATAGCTAGTCTATCGAAATTTTCCAGTTAACCTTATTTTCTTAATTTCGCCATCACCACATCGTCATTGTCATCATCATAATTATATCATACTAATCATCATCGTCATCCTTATCACCACCACCAATATCATCTTCTTCCTCTTCTTTGTGCTTGAGCAAATGCAAGAAGACATTTTTGAGACGTTCGATGTGTTAGTTTATCGTTGTAAACTTCGATAGTTCAATTCAATTAAACACGAAGAAAGTTTCGGGAAAGGCTATTTAAATTGTCTGGACTACAAGGCGGCCGGCCGACTGTGTGTTAGACACGTATTAGGCCCTATACGTTTGGAAAAGACATAAAATTATGAAAATGCAACAGACGAAATATAAAAGGTTCGCGATTGGTTTACTTTTAAGTAGGCTAAGTTAGTTAGTTTCCATCATAACTATTTCTGCAAGGAAAGAAAGAATAGAAGTGTCAGATGTCGGGCAATCATAGGTGTTATTTGCAACAGAGACAGAGATAACGTTTAAATACTGGTAAATAATTACAAACGAACCGTAGAGGTACTGGATTCCTGCAATGTCGTCAGCGTCTAGTTCGAGCTTGGGGTACGTGTATGCCGTCATTACAGACGAACGCACTGTTGAATGATCAAGGCCAAGTACATGTCCGAGCTCATGTATAGCAACCGTCTGCAGGTCGACATGTACGTCTATTAACACAATGCAATAGTTAGATAAATGTGGAAGAGATGTGTTATCATTGTAATCCACTTAAATTGAGCAGCATAATTTCCTAGAATGAATTGGAAGTTTGCAATCTATTAGCAATAATTTGGGTTTAGGCAATTTCCCAGGACATTTCCTACTCCGGACATTTCTCATCCGAAACTTCCACTTCGATTTTCCCCATAAACATTCATCCCTGAACGAACTTCCCCCACCCCGGATGATATCTTTCTGATCTTTAATCGTGTTTTCCGGTTATATTTCGTGTTTTCCGGTTATATTTATATTTCATCCTGCTTCTAATGTAAGTTAGATATTCATCGCTTATCTCTCTTTTAGTTGTAATAATCGTTATTTAATCTCTTATCCAGCTTCGATTTCAAGTTATAATAAGTTTTTGCTTTTGTCTGATTAGCATTTGAGTCGATTCAGCACAGGCTGTGATCCATTAGACCAGCGTCGAGCGCCGAGAAGCGTATACAGAGTTTAAATTATGGCACGACTCATGCGCGTCGGAGAACAATAGACCCGTCGGTAGAGTAGTTAGAACTTATTTTCATCTATTAGTCCGCTTCGAGTTTAAGTTAAGCTATGTTTTCATTTTTATCCCGCTTCGAGAGTCAGTTATATTTTCATCTTTTATCTCGCTTTGAGTCTAAGTTAAGCTATATTTTCATCTTTTATTCCGCGTTGAGTTTAATTTAGACTTCTGTGTTATGTCTCCTTCAGACTTTCAGACGCATATTGAATTTCAGACGTTAAAACTCAGGAGATCATTTTTGTATGGCAGACAATTCTAAGTTCAAGTTCTGTTTATAAATCAGTAAGCACAGATAGTGTTCACAGATGTCACTGAGAACAATCAAGTTAGAACTGTTGTACAGTCGTCGGCCAAACGTGAAATACTTTTTTTAAATTTTGTGGACGTTTTCAATAGTAGGCCTACTGTAATAACAGTGATCAAAGCATGGAGTCCGAGGGAAAAATTCTACGGGGGAAAAGTACCGGGTGATGTTGAGGGTATGTTCGAGATGCAAACAATGTTACAATGGTTCTTGATCTGAACTCAACTGCCTTTGACAGAGGCATTTGAGTCATTCAGCACAAGCTGTAAAAGCGAACTTAAATTACGACACGGCTTCCACGCCTCGGAGAGCAATAGATACGAGAGTGTCACTTTAGCTCCCATAAAAATTCCTTAAGATTATCTCTCTTATGACCAATAAATGTTCTGACACTTCTGTCGTCTAGGTCTATATCTTTTAGTGAGTCCACCTACTGTGGAGTGGTGTAAATCACGGGGGGGGGACAGAGGGGACTGTCCCCCCCCAAGGTTTTGAGTGGGGGACAGCAATGCTGTCTGTTCTTCTACTCCTTGGAAACGGAGAAAATTGTGCCCACAACACTTGTTTAAGCAAATTCGCTTTTGATCGGGATATGCTTGCAGGAATCAATAACTATTTGTCGTCTTATGTAAACTGAGTTGTCTGTTTCTGTATATAAACGAAAATAGAATACACTCATCCGATCTTGCGATTACTATAATATAATAGACTAAGTAGAATAACTCTGCACCTCTTGAGGTGCTAGCGGTCCATGTTTCGTCTTCATCGAAGTGTACGTATCCCAGTGGGTAAGGCGCCGCATGGGCGACAATGTTGTATGGCCCATCGAACGATTCACAACGACCATGGTCTCTGGGAACGAAGGTCATCATGATTTCCGCATAGATGCTTTCCGATTCCGTGAACGTCAGAGGGGTAACATCGCTCCAGGTCTGGAGAGACAACGAGTAAATATTTATCATTCACACATCTGTTACCAACTTAGCATCAACTGAAAACGGAAAGTATGTGAATAGAGGTAATTGATAAGTCGAGAAGGGCGAATTAGAAATGCGGACAAAGAATGAAACCTCAGTTATCAAAATTTTTCAAAGTCAACGAAAATTGCAGCACTTTTAGTGAGTCCACCTACTGTGCAGTTGTGTAAATCACGGGGGGGCAGTGGGGACTGTCCCCCCAAGGTTTTGAGTGGGGGACAGCAATGCTGTCTGTCCCTTCCAATAGCCAAACTTCAATGCTTCTTGAAACCGATAATTGGACAGTGTGTATAGGCTATTTTTCGTGCATAGAAACTCAAAAGATGAGGACATATTTGGGCGCACACATTAACTCACCTCACAAGATATTTTCTTAATACACTCAGATCTTTAGAGTTTAGAACTTTAGACTGTTGAGTAATGAGTATGCTGCAGTATACAGCGTGTACCAGGGCGTCTTCTAGCGGGCAGTTGTACACAAATGTGGAGCTATAAAAAGTTATTGCGTAGTTGTAAAAGCTGTTTTGTGCAGTTCAAAAATAAAAAAAGGAAGATCATGTATATTATTCGGCTTCAAATTAATTTCTTATCAAAATTTCTTCGGCTTCCAGGGCTCTGCTTCCACTCCAGACGCCGCTAGGTCTATATCTCTTAAGAGGATGCTGCAGCACATGTGGAAAACCTTTGTGTCGAAAGGTAAAAATCATCATTGACAAATTGGAAGTACATGTAAATAAGAGCCCAGAATGTCTTTCAGTTGGCATTGAATCATCAAAATATTTTGGTTTATGGGGCTCCGCACCAGACCCCGCTAGGTCGATTTCACTTTAGACGATGTGCAGCACAAACGGGAACACTTTGGAACGGTTTCAACCCCAGATATTGTGGGAAGATCAAAATCAGCACTGACAAATTAGAAGTAAATAAGAGCGCAGAATGTGCTCCGTTTGGCATCGAATTATCGAAATTTTGTTGGGGAGCTTACGACGCTCCCAGACCATCTAGTCGATTGGGAAGGGGCACATCCCCTCCCCAAACCCCTTCTCCTGTTCGGCGCACAAAAGTCTATCCCCTCAATGTTTGACAAAAATTTACGCTTCTGCTACTGTATAATTATACTCTGATGATTCAAGTGTAATGTGTATCAGACGTAAAATAAATAGTGCTCCAACTTTAATTGACTTTGAAATTTTTGACAAAATTTTGTGGTTATAATTATGTAAATAATAGTTACCTTTAAGCTTGTGAAATTTCCTTAAAATAGTTGTACTTTTTGCGAAAATATTAGCAAAAACCTGCTAAACGTTATTGAAGTTAAAAAAACAGTGGATGACGTCACTAAAAGTTGAATAACGTTTGTTCTATGTGAAATATTTTAATGAAATTTGGGAGTTTTACGTAAATTGGAATTGCCTTTCAGTCTGTAAACTTTTATTAAAAATTCCCTTTTTTACCGAAATATTAAGTAAACCCGGGGTGGTCTGACTTTTCTTGGCCCACCCTGTACATACGCGTATATGAATGTGTATTATATGTTGCTTAAACATACATTTATGCAAGTATGTATGTCAATTAATCGCAATTTGTATAGTGCCCCATCAAGATCCCTACTCAGAGGCGGTATATATGTGTATGTATGTATATATGTACTATATATATGCATATATGACTTGTTGCTATACATGAGCTCGGACATGTACTTGGCCTGGAGCATTCAACAGTGCCTTCTTCCGTAATGACTCCATACCGTGGCCCCAAGCTCAACCTAGACGCTGACGACATTGCAGAAGTCCAGTCTCTATACGGTTCGTTTTTTTTTAATTATCTTCTGTTTCTCTGCTGCAAATAACACCATTGATTGTCCGACAATCTTGAGCTTCTATTCTTTCTTTCCTTGAAGAAATAATTATTCTGGTGTAAGAATAGTAATATATATATAAAGCAATCGCTAATCTGATAGGCCTTCGTTTCGTCTGTTTCATCTTCACGAGTATTTTCTAAACTTAATATAATAATTGTCTTCCACAGAGTCGCCTGCCTTTTCATTCAGACAATATTTTGATAACCTTGCTCAAAGCTTTCTTCGTGTTTAATTAACTGAACTATCGAAATTTAATTTACAATGTTAAACTAACACATCGAACGTCTCAAGAATGTCTTGTTGCTTTTGATGAAGAACAAAGAAGAGGTACAAGATCTTATTGGTGCTGATGATGATAAAGATGATGATGATGATGATGATGATGATGATGATGATGATGATGATGATACGTGTTGTTGCAGCTTGATTCAATGCAGGAGCGAGTTGGCTATCCTCACTTTATACTGAACAATGAGGAATTGGATCATTACTACGACGGAGTAAGTTACTGGTTACGTACGTATTATAAAGACGCACAAACGATACACAATTACACGTAATACACGTAATATACATATTATACACAAGTACACATGATGCTTACAGCACACATAACACATGTGATGCTAACACAGGATATATATATATATATATGTAGAATACATGACACACATAGCACACATGATGCATGTAGCACATAACATTGTTCGTCGTCTTATCTTTCTCTATCTCGGTCTACAGTTTCATTTTAAGTCTCTTCAATTCTGCAATCTCTCCTTAATCTGGACTGTACAAGCCCTTTGGAATGCACTTCCACAAGATCTTCGCCATTTCGTGAGCAAGTCAGATACAGTATGATCAAATATCATGGTGATACTAAAGTAAGAGGTCAGATCTAATTGGATCAGATCTACCGGATGGACCACAGCATAAATTAACCGACTTTGCACGCATACAAAACTCAGGTCATTATTACAATCTTATATTTGAATGTTTCAGTTTGACGTGGAAGACAGTAAGTCGTTCTTTTCGAACATCGTCGGTGGTTTGATTCACCAGAAGAGAAAACGATCGGAGGCTCTGGAGCTGAACGACCAGACGGAAGAGTAGGAAGATTAACTGACGTTCTATTCCATCAAGATTACTTTTCTTCCAGTTTTAACCTGGCACACTACTCGCAATGATTCATTCATTCATTCAGATAGCATGAGAGGAACAAGTAGAATGTTTTGAGAAACAGATCGCGAGGAACTGCGACCAGGCCGGGAAGATACCGGGAAGCATGAGATAGCAAGAAGCTGAGCCAGCAATAGGTCTACCATTTTGCATAACAAAGAGGATCTTGAGGTAGATTAGCTGTTGGACCTTGGCTCTGAAGAAATGTAAAGAATGGCAGGATGCGCGTCTTTTAATTAATCGCGTAAGGTATAGGCTATACTGCACAACAAGTTCATCTGACATGCAGCAGAAAGAATGTTGTCTTAGTTCTTAGTCAGCCAAACATGAGGGGGGGGCGGGAAAACGTAGGCCTACATCACTCACTTTGACCTTGTTACACTTTGACGGCTTGACCTTGTTACATCACTCACTTTGACCTTGTTACATCATTCACTTTGACCTTGTTACATCACTCATTTTGACCTTGTTACGTCACTCATTTTGACCTTGTTACATCACTCACTTTGACCTTGTTACATCACTCACTTTGACCTTGTATATGTATGTATTTTCTTTTTATATCTCTATACCGCCTATTCAAGTCCACCACCACTCAAATACGGTCCCGACCCCAGCCTGGAGGTGCGTCAGAGTTCACGTGCCAAAGCGCCTCGAGCAAATTTGAATTTAGGGATTTGCTCATGGTCCGTACGTAGTGGCACGACTTTGAATCGAACCGGCCTCTAGACTTCGACTATCTCACTACACCACGACGCTCCACTTGCAGGTCCTAAACAACGTGCTGCGTCCCCATTTGTGTCGTTATTGTGAAGATAATTAAATAAAATGTGTTGCCACCATTATTTTGTGATTTCAGTTGGTCAATGAATCCTCTTGAGGTCAACGCTTTCTATTCAATGACAGAAAACATCGTTGGTAGGATTCACTCATAATTCGCATAATTATATTGACCGGGAATTTTGTTAATATGTTTATCTATTGCAAACAACACCATTGCGTCAACTGATGTCCAAATGTGTTGCCCGCCTGTGTAATTGTAAGGGCACTTTAACTGTGAATTAATGGGGAATAAAATGCTTTGTTAGTTCTACAAAGTTACTCTACATGTATAAAAGTCGAGATAGGCACTAAGCTTATCATTTCAATTCTCAGTGCAATATTTAATTCTTCTATTTATAGCAGTCTTTTGTTGTGACTTCTGTGAATAATGTCTGGTTACAAAAATTATCTGTTCTATTTCAGGTTTCACGGCCGGTTTGTTGCAAAAGCCGTTTTACGACAAGAACGCACCGAAGTAGGGTAACAAGTTATTTTATATTTTTTTATTGTAGTTTTATACTCTCTATAGTGGGCAATAATTAAACACATCACTGGATTTATGTTATGTTATGCTAACTATCACTTTTAATATTAACCAGGCTAAAATTCGAAAACTTCTATTGAATTGGCCTTCAATTTGACTTCCTATGGATTCAGAATAAGTTTCGAGCTGACCTATCTACATATCTAAAATCCTATTCACGAGCTCATTTAATTACCTACCTTCAACCATGGGGTCTCCATGTGGGCTATACTTCACTGCGGAGGGACGGGAGGGTGCTAGATTTCTGAACGATTTTTTGCTCTGACTTCTTGAAACTGTCTCAAGGGATACGACTGACTATCTTTCACTTACCTATGGTACCTCCGTTAAGCGTTAGTGCCTCCTTACGTACAAATGTAGGTATCCGCTGAATTCAGCGCGCATATTTCGGCGACCTTCATGTCAGCGAACACAATTTTTCTGGTCTTTTTAACGGTGTCATAACTCGGCGCGATCAAATGCAGCGCTCACACTCTTCGGCGTCTTTCATTTCAGCAAATCTTTCACATAACAGTGTCATAACTATACGATACTTTAGTAAACAATACGATAACGTCGACTTCACAGAGCCCAAGTTGAATGAATGTTGTCATCCATAATTCAATTATTAGCCAATTTTTCGAGTCCAAGTAAAACTTGGCTTTGTGGTATTGTGGCTATTGTCCTATAGCCTATCTCCTTCAAGTCAAGTTCAAATCTAAGACGTCTGTCAAAAAGGAGGAACTGGTCTTTTTAATGTATATAAGGCCATAACACGCCACATTCACTTATTCGGCAACTAAGTATCACAATACCGGACTAACGAAAGAACGAACTAACTATTATAACTAATTTCTCAAAGTTCTTATTAGTTTCGTAGTAAACTATCATTAGCTTGTAGCTGTGTTGTTGCAGGCCTACATTTTCTAATATTAGGGGCCTACCTATGCTTTCATGAATATAACCTTCGGAAATTCTCAGCACCCAGTGTTACTCTTGCCTTAATCTAAAGTAGGCTATACGTGAAAAGTCGCTTAAATGAATGGCGCCGAAGCGTGTAGGCGCTGAATTTGATCGCGCCGAGTTGTGTTGGCTCTGTAAATGATGGCGCCGAGGTGTATATTCTCTGCGTTTGGCGGCGGCGAATTGTGTTCACTGAAATGAACGTTGCCGAAATGTGCGCGCTGAATTCAACGTAAACCCCTTGCGTATACGGCCTACCTCACTTAAGTCGGCGATCTTCAAAATAATGGGAATCTTTTGGCTGCACCACTATTTAGAAGTATAATACTAGAGGCCTGTTATTGGCTCATGAGCATTTCTTGCAATTTGAATAAGACCGACGTCTTCAAGGCTCAAGCGCTTTCTGCTCTGAAGAATAGGTCTAGAAACTCAATCTTGCTCACTGGCTTTCAAACAGCTGAATTTCTAGCTGTTTTGACTTTATAACTGATTAACGGCGTCATCACACTTTGTGTGACTTTGTGCGTGTTACACATAAGTGATTTATTTCTTAGTCACGTGACCGTTGCTATTTATAGCTTCGTGAACTACGCCTCACTCGGTTCTACCATTGCTCACGAAATCAGTCACGCTTTCGACGAAAGTGGTAGGAGTCAAACTTGTGAAAAAGTCAATTTTTTTAGAATTTATCTAAAGTTTAAACTCAGACCTTCCATATTGTGACTAAAAACTGCATAATCTGATAAAATTGTCAAACAACAAAGGAATACAATAATTGTATTAGCCTTCGGTAATAACTCCCATAGTATACGGCCTATATAAGCCTACACAGACAAAACTACAACGCAATGGCCAGCACTACCGACATCATTTACAACCAACACTGACGCAGCTGTTGATGAGTTTTCTGCCAGAAAGCAGGTTCTAAGACTGATGCAATGTGGGGATGAGATGAGTGAGGAGTGAGGTGGTCTACCATTGCTTTCTTCACAGGCAATTTATGGGTAAGAACTAAGCAACATGTCTACGGTAGCTACTTAGTGGCTCATGTGGAATTCGAACCAGCGACCCTTTATTCACAAGGCACCAAATATCGACTGCGCGCCCCGTTCGTCCTATCCGTGCTAGCCCGAGATCTTTAAATCTCTGAATGTCTTTCAGCACCGGATGTCGAACCGCGGTTTCCTTAACAACAGACTTCCGCTGCCTGCGAGCTTATCGATGTAGCTATAAGATGAAAGCCACATAAGCTTACACGTAGCGGCGCTATAGAAAAACGTGCTCTACGCCTATTACATTACAATGACACTGAACAACACAGTACAGTGGGACGCGGTAGTGTAGTGGTGAAGGTCGCCGCCTCGCAACCAAACGGTTGTGGGTTCGAATCCCACCCACTGCGTGAGGACCTTTAGCAAGTCCTTCACTCACAATTGCTCAAGCGCTTCGGCGTGTAAAACTCCGACACACCCTCGGGCTGTAGTCGGGACCGCCTCTGAATAGTAGTGGACTGTAAGAGGCGTTATAGAAATACACACATACATACATACATGTGATCCCGTTGAAAGATGTTGATTTGTGACGTTAGGTGCTCTCTACGACAGTGAGGGAAATCTGAAGGAGTGGTGGACAAACGAAACAAAGGATCAGTTCACGAAACGTACGAAGTGCATCGAAGAGTACTACGATGGTCTCACCGTCAACGGAATACAGGTCAGGTCATCTGCTGAGGTCACGCGTGCTGCAATTATGAGATCTATATAGCGTAGTTAAGTGGTCGTAGAAATTTATATAGCACCACCACTCGGCTTGATCAGTGATTAGCAGAGTCGCTCAAAGTCTGGTCATAATATTATGTAGATACATGGTGTCATATATGATTGACGCATTAACGTCAATTGCATTAAATTTAATGCAATGAAGAAGTAGGCCTACCAAGTTCCTAATATCGATAGCCACATATGGCATGAAAGCATTTAGCTTTTTTATATAATAATTACACAGCTGATCTAACCAAATTCTCGTTCTTCCTTATACTCTATTCAATCCCTTCTTGTCATTTACCGTTTCTGATCACTCTTCTTATTTCTGTCGTGTCTGGTCTTCTTATCTGGCATACCACTGAGGTTGCATGCCAATGCTAATTTACTCGATTATTTACATGTACCAATGTTACGGCTACTTAAGTCGTCGATAACTCTGTTCATAATAACTATTTCGTCCAGGTAAATGGAGAACTGACGTTGAATGAAAACCTGGCTGACATTGGAGGTCTCAAACACGCCTACAAGGTATACGAAGGATCCTTATTTATATTTGAAGTAAGAGGTCACTTTTAACTCGGACACTACTCCCACTCTCGCAGTGCCAGACCCACAGCTGGAGAACAGAAGAGGAGGACTTAAACTCTTGTGATCTTTGCTATCTCATATAGGCCTAATCTTTTTTCAACCGAAAATACTCGAAGTCGTACTTTTTAGACTGTGGATTCATCTACGACTTTTCGTTTAGATTTCATAGTCCAGTGTCTAAATTCTCAGAAAATGTCAGCCACTCACTCTTTCTCAACCTATCAAAATGAAATTGAACTGGTAATATAAATTTTACATTCTTTGAATGACACTGTTAGTTTTGACTTCAGCCAAAAGTCTGTCAAAGTTTGTAGTGCCTTCAACAGACGGACCAGCTATCTACAATATCTTCAATATCAGCTGCACAGGTCGACTGTGTTACAATGATTTTTAGTTCTTCTGATTCTGTCCTGGTGAGAGGCATACTACCTAAAAGGTTATGATCTGCACAAGGTTAATTTTGATGGGCCTAGACAACTATAATTCATTAGACAAATAATAATTATTGTGTCAGAAGCCAAACTATACAGTAGGCCCACCTGGGCATTTGAATTCTGTCTTGATACAATAGGCTACTAGTCTCTAATGAAGCTTCAGCTAATACCCTAATGTGACATCTTCTGACATCTCATAGTCTTCATTGGATAGCTATAGAGATATCGTGTGATGATTTAATTTCTGTGGCTGTATAGGCGTATAAAACGTGGGAGACGAGCCATGCTTCCGAAATGACGTTACCAGGACTGAATCTGACAAACGACGAAGTGTTCTTTGTGGCCTTTGCGCAGGTAAAAATCATACCATTTATCAATCAATATACATTTCTGCTGAAAATATCAGTGGCTATAATTCTAGCCAATATAATCCAAAGAATTCGTTAGTGTCCTTATTTTTCAGTTGAGAAGGTATGCCACATTACACAAGGAACACACATTAATGCCTGAGTAAAATAGACTGTGCGTAGTCTTTGGTGATTTCGTGCTCGACATGTGCCAACAGTGCTGTAAAAGCGATCTCTTTTAAGTATTGGATGGTTGCAGACTATAGGGAGTCTCCCTCTCAATGTTTCTTATAGGACTGTCGCGGATGGACAATATAACATTAAATTTTGTTCGCGCGGTCAAAGTGTTAAGCATATTGGTAGTGAAATTTAGTATGCCTGTATGATCTTCAATAATCAGGACAATCTTTGATCGTTTCTCTACAGAGCAACATTTTAAAGCATAGTCTATACTACAGGAGTGTATACTACTAAAATCATGAGATCTTGAAGCCAGAAGCAATTTAAATCAGGGTGACATACGAGCTCTAATCAATGCAGCGCTCGAGAATAAGCGGGTGCCCTTCAGCTCTTGGTCTTTGAATGGAGTCTTAGAAAGCTGGACTTAGCAAATGCGGTTACAACGTATCTCATGTTATAATATATTATGATCTGCGCAGAATTGGTGCAAATCGAGACGAAAGGAAAGCATCGAGAAGTTAATGAGTCGCAGCATTCACGCAATCGAAGAAATACGGTAAATTCTCAAATTCACTTCTGTAGCGCCAGATGTTTTGTGTAGGTTACTCTCTGTAATTGGTATGTAAGGTGCATATTGTGTGGTGTTTAAACAAGCTGTGGTGAGAGTTGCCAAATATGATAAGCTAAATCAAGGCCTTAAACACACCCTCCTATGTATCTACGACCTTGACCTAAATAAAGAGAATGAGGGAAAGAAAAGAGAGAAAGAGAATAATCGAGCAGAGTAGAGACAGGTATATTTATGAAAGAAAGAAACTGTTAGAGAGAGATTGAGAGAGAGAGAAAGAATGAGAGAG
>JAQFXW010000704.1:0-17302 GCA_034693945.1 Dendrobaena attemsi
AGAGAGACAAGTGGAGATTGATGGTGAAACATGCGATTGACACCAACGGGCGTTGAGCCCATGGACCGCAATGATGAATGATGATGATGTCTAATATATAAAATTATAATATAAAAATATGAACATAGTTTCATGATTCCTTCAGGAAGGGAGACAGATAGACAGATTAGAGCAGTGCTGTTCAAAGTTCAAACCGCTGCCCGCCAGCTGATTTTAAGTGGCCCTCAAGAGCTGATTAATCTGTAGTAATTTGTTTTAGACTGATACAAGACAGAGTCTGGCCTACTTTAGATCTTTTTTATTTCTAACGTGGCTCATCATTGGCCATTGTGAACGCTGAAATCCAGCTCTCACAACAGAAAATTGCAATTATTCATTTCGACGGTTCACTTTAAATAATTATTATGTTGACGCATAAATATTATAAAAAAGTGGCAAAATTGTAATGCCGGTCGTTGCCGAGTTTTCTGATGCAGCACGCGGCTTCAAAAACAACGTATTTGGAGGCCCGCGGTGTCGAAAAGGTTGAGCATGCAGCACTGGATTAGAAGGACAGAAAACAGACAACGGAGGAAGATTTTTCTATTGTACGAATGTACTCATCCATGGAGAATCTCTACAGTTTTAGTTATCTCAAGGCCTTTGCGAATCAGCAGAAAGAGATTGCATCTAATGGACTGAAAGGCAGAGCGGCCCCATAATATAAAATTGATATCGAGATGCATACATGCAAACAAGAGAGGGTCAGACCAGACCTATGAACAGATCAGACATGTTCTACAATAAATAACAGTTATTGGCCTCGGCTTCTCAAAGTTTCGCCGTAGCAGGCAGCCGCCAGAGTGTGGCAACGTAGAAGACCCGCCTCTCGAGCAAACAGACCTCAGATCTGCTTCTTGTAGAAAAAGAAAGAAGGGCGAGGATAGAAATGTCGAGACGTCTGGCCCTATCCCCCCCGCCGGGGCTCCCTCGTCACTTCGTTTGTCCGGCTCTGAAATTAAAACGTGTATCGGTGACCGATTATAAAGGCCGGCTACAGACCGCCGTCGCTTTCATCTATGTTTGCGAGGAGCTGCGGAGGGGGCAGATGTTGAAGTAGCCCGCTGTTCTTTGACACCCCTCCGTTCCTTTCCCTTGGCTAGATTGTTTGGTCGGTAAGCCAACAAGTGACCGGCATGGTAAAGCGGAAGACCCTACACCGCCGGGAGATCTTTGTGAATCGCTGAATCGGATTACTTTATAGCAACTCCATAATATTTATAATGAAATGTAGCTGAAGACACCGCAGTGTTTATCCGGATTATTCAGAATAATACTTCTGGGTCAAACTTGCATACCTCACACCTCGTGACGTCCTGTCATGAGCGACACCATGCGATAGAAGTATGCGACTTCTAGGCTTAACTGCGATATACATGTATATGACAGAGCATGCAAAATAAGTATTTAAATGTTCGCACGGAATCATGTATTAAAGATGTAGGAAGTCTGCAGTGTGGCGAATGTTTGCTTAGGGTCAGATGCTTATGGAAAATTCTTATATACTCTTAAAATTCCACAGATCAACGATCAAAGAGAGAGGAAAAGTCGTTGCTATTTCTGGAAGCGATAAGACTATAGCGACTTTGTTCAACGACACGTTTTGACTTATCTGACTTAAACTAAGCAACCGCATCACATGTTAATGAGAAGCGACTGTAAATATTTAATTTCATATTATTTATTATGGAACTTAGAATCTACAGGTTGGAGTTTATACATGTCGGCCTATCTCTGCTGTGCTACATAAATTAAATAGTGCAGTCAAGCACCGACCTTATAAGCAATTATTGAAATTACCGTAGAAGATTGACGATGATATTATCAGTCTTGTCAAGAGTAACTGACACAAAGTTTCAAATGCAAAATGTACACTTCATCGAAAGTCAATAGGATATAGTCCTAAACTTTGATGTTTGCAGTTTTACAATAGCAGAATGGAGATCTTTCGGTTCTCTCCCTCTCTCTGGCCTTCAGGATAACCTGACTGGAACACCTCCCCCCCACTGTAACTCGCTCTCTGGACTGCCCCACTGACAAGACGCAGTGCTCCTGAATAAGCCGGTGCTCTTGCTTTAATGCACTGTCCAACTATGATAACGCTCTCTTTTGCACTACATGTTGTAGGATTGTGTATTATCCTACGTCT
This sequence comes from Dendrobaena attemsi, assembly GCA_034693945.1. Lineage (NCBI taxonomy): Eukaryota > Metazoa > Annelida > Clitellata > Crassiclitellata > Lumbricidae > Dendrobaena > Dendrobaena attemsi. The sequence continues at coordinate 2,189 of JAQFXW010000704.1, forward strand.
TTTTGCTGGGCATTTTATTGACAATCTTTGAGAGAGAAAATCGAAGGCGCTGATCTATAGACTGTTCACAGGCCTGTACATACATGTATGATGCCAGAAGAATAATGCTACAGCATAGGATCAGTGGATCACTGACGGATCAGTAAATGTAATACTTGCAAATAGAATGAAAATGATTGAACAACATATTGTCATAAAATTATCTATTATCTATTTGTCTGTCTGTTTGTCTGTCTGTCTCCTTCTCTGACACACACACGCACAGATTTAGACTTGTTTTTATATAATCAGGGAGTAAGAGAGAAGGAGAGAAAGAGAAAGAGACAGAGAGAAAGAGACAGACAGAGACAGACAGAGAGAGACAGACAGGCAGCTCATCCCTGCTATCGTGTGCATATAAACATACACGACCATACTAACAATTATATATCCATGCATTGGCATATAGGAGGATGTAGGCCTAGCTGCCATATTGCTATATATATATACACGAGATTGTACATATATAATATGCTTACATGTGTGCTTATCTATGTGTATTGTGTATAGTGCAGATCTGGTGAGTGTACAGCTGTCCAAGATCGCTGATGGCACATTTATATAGTAGGACTGACTGGGAGAGGACAGTCTCAAGTGGATGAGCGAAAGCATCTTTCATAGCAGAGGAGGAGCTGTTCAGCCCCAGCGTCACTTAAGTCTTCGTCTCTCTGTATCAAATTCACTTTCACACAAACTATAAACAAGTTTTATTACACGACGATATTCCGTCTGCTGCTTTTCCATGCAATACGTCAAAACTAACATTATTATACATTTCTTATCGATGTCTAAACTTACTATGTGTGAGCTCAAGTGTTTTTGTAAATTTCGTAGTTTTAAAACAGTGTTTTTGATTAATTACACAAAAATTTGCTGCTGCAATTATTGTAATTTATATAAAGAAACATAACTGAACTATTATTTTGTAATGTCAAGTTATCCGTGCTGTTGTCCTTTGTTGCATCATGGAATGCATACTTATTGTCCTAGCTATATAGCGTCCCTTCAATATCAATGTATAATCAAGAAGCAGAATGTCTGTACTTTGACCTCTGTCTGTAATTCAAACTTATTGTATAGGCTATAGATGCGCTAAATAAATTTAAGATGTAATCGACTTATTGCTAACAACAGAGTTCAGATCTCATCAGAAGGTGAAATGCTACTCCACTTAAAAATGCCTGATGACAACAGACCTCACTCTGCTTAACTATGAATACGTATTCAGGTGCCATGCGTCTTGCTACTAGACATGCAACACTATAGCCTATAGCCCTATGCACTGACCGTGCAAGGCCCATTATATAGAAGGTGCCTATCTCCGATGATTGCAAAATACGTTGGCGGTTACCGTGGCACATCATAGCTGACACCAGTCCTGTGTTTAGACCTGTGTTTCAGAGCCAGCAGCTGCCAGCTATATAGATGCACACCAGACTTTTCTTCGGTTCCAAGACGCTAAGAATAGGGACCTATCATTCTTTTGCTTCATCGATAATACTTGCAAATCGCTCCATATTTCATAATCTGCATGTTCGGCTCATCTGGAATAAGTTCATGTAGACACTACGACAAATATCTGACCCATCCATCAAAACCTTACTTACTTACTCTGCCATCTTCTTACAGGTCTTTCATTCACAACTGAAAACACTGTCTTTCACAAATCCTATCCCATTTTCTCTCCTTACGCCTCGCCTTTCTAGACCTTTCAATTAACTCTTAATAGCATTACTGACCTTATCCGTCTATCCCTAACACTGGCCCTTTGAACTTTGACCTCGAAACGATTTCACCCCGCTCTGTTCGTCGATTTTGACTTGCCTAAGCACCTGCGAAACTATTTGATTCTTGCAACTTTGCTTTTGTGGGCGTTCTATCAGTCTCGAGACAAGGATTAGAACGCGAAAACTCTTCAAGGTCTCTAGTGCGTGCCCTGCGGCTATCGCACTTCAACTCTACAATCGTATCCGATAAGTCTATGGTAGGACCTACATAAAATGGAAATTACACGAAAGCGATTTAAGCAACGATTTTAAGCAAGAGAAGAAGAGGACCACATATACCTGCAAGTGTTTCCAGATGGACGTCGTGCATGACGTAGGATGAGACGGATGAGAAGAGCCAAGAAATCAGAAGAACAATGCAACCGGAAAAACAGATCGAACCCATCATCTGAAATACAAAGCCGAAAAGGATCAACTAAATAGATATTCTCTGTCTAACATATTGAGCTTCTATATACGCTTCCACAAAATACACCGTGGTTCAAAAAGTAAACCAAGCTGTTTTTGATATATCTCTATTACCTGACAATGATCATCCAGTTAATTAGAGAATTGAGCTAAAAATGTTATTCCAAAATATCACAGGATTCCAACATAACATAAATTTTATATGAGTTTTCAAAGTTCATATGCCGAAATTTAGGTTTACAAGCAATTTTCGACTCCTTGATTCAATAAAAAGTAAACTAAACTTTAACTACCATTTCTTTATTTTATGAACAAAATGTTAAAACTTGATGTATGCTATTTATTATTTGTCAGTGTTTCCGAAAGAAACAAATGCACATATTTATTTATTTATTTAATGACTTCCGTTTATTTTCCAGCTCAAAAAGAAAGCGATGTTACGATAGAGGATAATCGACGGGTGTCGCTCAATGGAGCCGATGCCTTCAGGCTTGCGTACAAGCAGAAAGAGGACATTTTGAACATTTTCTTTAATTAAATCATCGAACCATAGGCTTATAACTGAGAATTTCTTCACAAAAATATTGAAACTCTCGTCATGTTAAAATTAGCCTATTTTTTTAAATCTGAAAAGAATTTCGGTATATAAAGCTTAGAGACTCAAATAGAATTTACGGTATTTTGGAATCATTATGATATTTTGGAATAATACTTTTGGTTAAATTCACTGAATATCTGGAAATATTTAGGGTTATTCATTGTCAGGGATTAGTGATATATCAAAAACAGTTTGGTTTACTTTTTTTAACCACGGTATATAGCCTATTAAAAGTATCCACAAGAATTATACTGTCTCGAAGAAAGGACACTTTACCAATATATAGACCACAGATGGAACTTAGGACACAAACCAACGGCTGCGGCAATATATCGAGCATCAATTTCCGTATACTATAGTCCTTAGCCTCCCATATATGTTAGCTCCACCTTCTTTCCACAGGTGGCGTAGTAAATGAGGCGCTACGGCTTGCTAACTCCGACTTCGCATCAGCGCTGTAGTCGGCAGAGCCTCTAAACAGTTCATACTAGTATGAAGATATAATACAAGAGGCGTTATATAAATACTCGAATGCAATACAGTAGAATGCAATATGTATGAAGTCTTAGTACTTCGTTTTCAAACTATGTTGAATGGTGGATGGTCAGACAGAGTGATATCAGATCCACGTACATACGTCCCACTCATTTCGTTACCGGATTTGTAAAACTCAGTAGCCGGAAGTGACAGGCAGAGAGTATATAGTAAATCTATCCATCGTGTGTTGGCAGCTGCGTCTTCTGACCATCGCTCCACCAATCTTACCACGCCTCAGTTGTATGTATACGCTGAAGAAATCTGTCAGCTTGTTTAGGTAATTGTTCCTATGCGCCTCGTTACTCGACATTCAAGACAGCAGCAGCGCCTATGCGCACTCCGCTGTCTGTTTTAGTAGACACGTCGAATGGGTGGCTCTTGAGATCTAGCAGGATGTGCATTTCCCCCCCCCCCCCACCTACCAATCAGTGTTCTCTGCCGTGACTGGTGGTCGCTTTTATTAGCACCTGCGTTGCTTCTCTTCCCTCCTACTTGTACGTTATTGCTGGCAGTTCTTGGCGGTGCTTTTTCTATTCAATTTACGGTAATCCTCCATCGAACCACTCTCAAGTGTACAGTGACTGGAAACAGCAGACACTACTATCCTTCTGCATCTTCTGGAGGTAAACCGAACTGCATTTCCACTTTGCGACTGACTATACATGTACAGTATCCACGCCTCAGATTCACGTTTCCGTGTGACCTTGAGCGCGTGACAAAATTTAGTAAATAAATAAATAATAAAGTAAGTTAACTAAACGCTATCTTGCTAACGATTTGTCACCGTGCTGTTCTCGTGTGGGGTCTTCTTCGGTGCTGTTTGAAGCCACCATTCGATCCCTCATCACGACACTTCTTCAAACAGTCATCGGTCGGCAACGAAAGGAAAGAGATCCGATTTCGCTTCCCACTACCCTTCTTTTACACTAGGTGGAATTTCACTTGTTTGGACATCAGCAATTATGTTTGCTCAGAGACAAATACAACATTGCTTATTACTGTAAAGTCGGTAAATTCAGCAACAGGTTATTTGTGAAGTGTTTGGACGTTAATTGTTATTATTTTTTCTTTCTTTCTCTATTTTGTGTGTGCTTCAGACTTGGCGAAATAAAGTTTATATTGATGAAACGTTGCATCCATGATATTATGTAGACCCATAAATTTGGTTGCATCAAATTCAATACTGAACTGTTGGCTGCGCTCCAATGTATGTTAATGTCGCCATGCCTCCAAAGTATCACCTGCAGTGTTGTTGAAAGTACTAGACAGAGCATTATCCGTGGTGATCTGGATCTGTTCAGCCTCAATTGATATCCATAACAGGGACATTGACCTCCAAACGCTGAGCTTACGCTGCCGGGCACTTCCGCCAAATGCAGCTATAAGGATGAAATCATCCTCATTGTCTAGGTTGGCAAACCCAGCATCCCCTATTGTGGCACACAGCATGCCACATAGGATTTTCATCTCCATGACTTCATCTATTCTATATCGATGACAGAAATTGTTGGAAGTTCCCAGGTCCTCGATCTTTCGCCAAATGTCAAATCTAAACAAGACCATTCTAAACCAGACCTTTTAGACCAGACCATCATTCCAAACCATGGCTGATCTTCTAATCTAAGTCAGACCTTCTAAATAAGACCATTCCAGACCAGACCTTCTAAAAAGACTTTCTAAAGAAGATCTACTAAGCTAAATACGACCTTCTAATTAGGACCTTCTAAATAGAACTTTCTATAGAAGACCTTCTAAACAAGTCTGTCTAAACAAGGCATTCCTAAACCATTCGGATGCTTGGAGATGTCATAATGTCCTCTGGTTATAAACCATCATACAACTCCTTGCCATAAGCGGTTAGAATGTGGATTTCGAAGTATACATTGCAGATATTTGTTGATCCCGAAGGCAGTAGCGCAACTAAAAATGTACATTATTTCCAGAGATCTGAAATTTTAATATTTATATATTTTATATTCAAGTGACAGTAAATAATATAGGCCTAGGCATAGCCTACTGTTGAAACACTTGTGCTCACGCTGTCTTGATAGAAAGAGATGCAATACCGTGTCAGCAAATCATCCAGGACTGGTTATAGGCCTAGAATCTTTAAATGCATAGGCGTACATGTGTAATACGGCATAACGCTTAGGAAGGACACAAAGGGAGTCAACTGACCATCTACATTCTACAAAGTGGCTCTTTGTGACTTGTCGATTTAGTTAGCAAATTTAGAACTCCCATATAAAAAGTACATTGATGTATCGATAAGTAGACCTGCGCTAAAGTACGCTTGCAATGTCGTAAGCCTGTCGTATATAAAGTTCCCTTTGCAGAATAATATCTGTTCAGAGGCGCTCTCAGCACAGAAGCCCTGGAGAAAAGAGACGATAAGTTTCAAAACTGAGTTACACATATGAACAGTTCAGCGCTAAAACACTCAGGCATGCAAATACAGCTTAAATCTTATTGAAGGCCGGAATAAGAATAGCAGTCGAAACTAACACAATATGTCTCTCCCTATCGAGCATAACTCATGTCTATGTCCAAGCCGATTGTCTTAATTCCAGCATCTGTTCAGCTGCCTCGAACCCGCAGCAGTTGAAAGCGATTCGCACAAAGTGTGTCATCTTGTGTCAGACATCATTCGATAAGAATACTTTACTACGCACCCAAGGCAGAAGAATAAATAACCCTTCACAACAGTTAGCCAGCAATACAGAATTCACAATAGAATCAAAACAAGAAGAAAATCATGCGCTTAAATTACGAAAATGTTCCTAAGTGTCATTAATAGAATTGATTTTCTATTCAGAATACGGACAAGATCATCATCACAAAGTAGGCCTACAGAAATCCCAGAATTCAGAAAAGTAGCACCAAACATAATATTCTTAAGATAAATTATTACTCCAGTTATTCAGTCAGTTTATTAGGCCTACTAGAGTTTTATTTATTAGAAATGTGTATTAATTCTTAAACCTCTATCATTTTCTATCCAAATTTGATTTTTATGTCAGATTATTTCTTAACTTTATTTATCTGTAGGCCTAAACATACTGCGTTCTGTCAGAATGTTCAAAGATATTAAACGAATATAAAGAGGACCGGGTGCAGTTCGCGGTCACACACTCAGGTGGCGCCACATGCAGTCGTAAAAGTCTTAGGTGGTGTTATATGGACCTACAACTGTCGCAATGGATGGGCTGTGTGTAGAATGGTGATGACACAATAACGTCTTTGTAGTTAGGGATTAAGATGTGAGCGGGTACGATGTAAACTAATTGTCCATGTTAAGACGAGTTGTGAGGACGATCCAGGGTCACTAAGGGCAAAACGAGGTCACGAGGTCAAGTCGTAGGCCCCTTATACTGAATTGAAATTCCAACGCCTTTGATTGTCGTAGCCAAATGAAAATTCTCTACAAGACGGTTCGTATTATAATGCGAAACCGCCCACAGCAGATAAACCAGGGTCGTATGCATACATGTTTGAACCTTCTTCATATGCTTCTCTGTCTGTTTCTGTCTCTCTCTATCTTTCTGTATGTCTGTCTGTTTACCTCTCACTGCCTCTCTGCCTACCTGTCTGTCACTGCCTCGGTCTGCCTCTTTCTGTCTCTCTCGCTGCATGTCTTTACTCTCTGGCTCTCTTGAGGTGTTTTCCTGTATATGCCCCTCGCGAGTCTGTCTCTGCTGTGATCAAAGCCATGCAAAATACTTTATTTTATATATAGTATCCATCAATAATCGTATATGTGGAGCCCCTAATTCAAGAAATCTACTCAGAGGCTCTCCCGATCCAGACCCGGTCATAAAAATTGGTATAGAGGCCAAAAATATCGGATTCGATTGTTACGATCGTAACGTAAAGATGGTAACGTGAAGAGTACGAGTCCAACTCATAATTACTCATAATTACTCTACACCGCTCCTTCAAGTCTCCTATATTACTCAGAGCGATAGGCCTAGTATTAAATGTAGGCCCTACATTGAAACTTATGAAATGTTGACTCGTACCTTCTTAAGTAGGGCCTATTAGGTTTTGAATTATAATAAATTCATGAGGCCTGTTCTGAAGCGCAACACACGTGTGATCCATATAAGAACGCAATGCACACGAGACACTTGCTGTTTGGTTAAAGAAATGAGCTGAGCAATAATATAATTCTAAAGTCTACACAGCTACCATGTACTTCATTTCAGACGATAAACAAAGATGGCCGCCCAAAGTGAAGGCATACATTTATGTCTGTCTGCTTTTGAATCGAGTTAAACAGGGTCGAGTCAAAGGTCGAAAGAGTCTAAGACATCGGTTCCTATACGGAGAAGATCTGATGGAAAGAATTTGACCATCGATTGCTCCACATTTAAACAGCATCCGTATAATATTAGAAATATCAAAGAACACACTCATCTATAAATGGCCATCCACTTGAGAATATGTTCACAGTACTGTAGTCCATATGTCAAATTGAATTATCTTGCAATTGTATGCTTATAAATGTGTACATAAGAAGTGGGCATACATGCGTGATACAAATCAGTTACATTATATTTAAGTCATCTTTTAGTTCGTTAATTGATCGATATCATGTAATTAAAGGCTCACACTCTCAAGTTATTCATGTTAACCTGTTGTGAGTATACACAGCATGCAACAACGTGTGATATAAATAAATGAAAATATCATTTAATAATTATAATAATTATATATATAATAACTTATATAATATATATACTAAGAAAATGAAAAGAAGCAGAAAGTCTCGAAAATACGACTGAAAATAACCGAAATTGAATTCATGTGCCCGATCTCTGACATTGCAGTCCAATTAATGGGCCACCTATGCACTAGACATTCGCATTGTCCAAGAGTGTGCTTAATTGTAATCGTAACACAAACTTCTATAACCAAAAGCGAAGTCGCGGAAACCAGCTTATTCACAGGCACTTAGTCAAATCAGAATCATAAGGTAGAGAGTCAAGATCGCTTATGACTATAGGTCTTAAACTCTTAGTCTAGTGCCAGTTACGGGTCACAGCTATTGGCATCATAAATGCATTGATCGTGAGGCAGAGAGCCAGCTGCCTCTTATAAGAGTGTAGGAATCATCATGAACAAATCATTTAGACATAAGTGCTTTACGCCATCGACTAGGCCTAACAAGTGTCTTTACTTTTATCGGTCAGGATAAACTCTTTTTATAGGGCCCCACACATACAGCTCTCACCCATTCTCCAACCCTAACACTAACACTACAAGATAAAATGGTGATCATCGGGAATTGATTCTAATTTAAAGAAAGCACTGATACAGGTAATGAACATTAGAATTAAGTGTAAACCATAAGTTCCAGAAACTGCCGAGTAGTAAACAGGGTGAGCCAAAAATAATGATCCCCTAAGTTTTTTGCCAATATTTTCGTCAAAAGTTAAGATCTTCAAATACAATTTTACAGACTGAAAGGCAATTCGTATTTACGTATAGCTGCCACATTTAACCAAAATATTTAAAATAAAACAAACGTTATGCAACTTTTAGTGACGTCACCCACTGCATTTTGATGGTTCAAAAAGTTTAACAGCTCATTGCCAATATCTCAGTCAAAAGTGGGCATTTCTAAATAAAATGCTACAGACAGAAAGGCAACTCATGTCTACATATAACTGTCAAATGTTATCAAAATGTCTTAAATAAATCAATAGTTATTCAACTTTTAGTAACGTCACCCACTGATTTTTATAGTTCAAGTAGCGTTTAACAGGTTTTTTTAATATTTCCGCCAAAATTAATATATTTTAATGAAATTCTACAGTCGTAAAGGTAATTCATATTTACATATAGGAACCAAATTATAGGCAAAACACTGTTAACGTTTTTGATTAAATTTGGTAGTTATTCGTAAATATGAATTGCCTTTGAGCCTGTAAAATTTTGTTCAAATATTCCCACTTTTAACGAAATAGTGGCAAAAAAACGTAGGAGGATCATTTTTGGCTCACCCTGTAGATGAAGAAAGCGCGAGATAATTGCAGCAGACAGTGCATTTCTAACGGCGGTGGAAAAACATTATCTGGGAATGGAATAACATTCCAAGTACCAATCACCCATCAATCTATACATCCACTTGCAATCTTCCTAAGACCCATTCACTCCAAATTCTAAGCTACAAGCCCCACTTTCCAATAAGAACTGCATTCAACCCAATTGATAGGAGTCAGAGATAATAATACGGTAGGTCTATACAGTGCATGTCCTTCAGAACAATTCCAAACTCTTCTTGCCCTTGCAGTCGTATTAGGATTTCAATCGCTCAATTGATTTAATTCATCATCGTCATCATCATCACCTTCATCATCATCATCATCATTGTCACCATCTTAATAATCATAACCAGAGTCTTTAGTCATGTCTCTATAGTTGAGAGTGACTTTAAGATTTTTGATATCCGCGTGGGACATTGTGTATATAATACGTCTAATACCTCAGGAACAAATTAACAAGGCCATAAAAAATACTTGATAAAGTGTTTGTCCGCTGGTGGTGAACATAATATTGAACACAAGTTGCGACAAATATCTAATACGTGATCGATGATGTAAAAGTCGTTACTAAATCTTGTAGCGTTACACATTTTTGAACCATCAAAAAGACAGAGGTTGGACTCACTAGAAGTTGCATAACTTTGAATTGTTTGAAATGTTTTGTTGAAATACGACAATTATATGAAAATATAAATTACCTTTCAGACTGTAAAATTTGATTAAAAATTCTTACTTTTGGTTGAAATATTAGCAAAAACATATGGGGTCACTTTTTGGCTCACCCTGTAGATGCATATTAATAGCATCCTGTTTACGACATTAGAATTGACAGGCTGCAGTAATATTTCAGATTGTTACAGTATAACGTAAAATGAAGTTATAAAGAAATGTTCACGTGTTGTTACATGACTCGAATTTAACCGTTGTGGCAGCTCTGCAAAGGGCCCATTTATTTGTTTTAATTTAATCGCCATAATCATTGTTGTGTCTATAATTACAGTCGCGCTCAGTCAAAGTAATCTGCAACTTGAGTCCGTTCATTAATTTGCATCGTGCAGAAGGCCATTCGTAGCCTAAACATCATTGCCTCTGGTGACTTGCGATGAAGTACATGGCTGATATCGTAGTATATCATCATGCCATGGAGGAACTCCACCAATATACCTGCGTTCTCTCCTGTGAGAATATGCTATATATACATGCACACATGTGTACGTGCATATGAATAATAAGAACATAAAAATATATACATGCGCATGTAAATGTGTATATTTTTATACACACTTGGCTCTTATACAAGCAAGCCGAGTACAACAGCGCATAATAAACTGGTATTGCATCTGCTTACCTGCATTTAGAAGGGTAGGTCATACAATGCATGCATACATTAATCATATTCCATGCATACATTGTACATAAGACTACAAAAATTGTTTGACTGTCTATGTGCATGTCTTCGTCTGCTTCACTGTTTATATACATGTATACACTGTCCATGAGATATACAGGCTGGGCCAAGAAATTACTCCCTAAGTTTCTTGCCAATATTCTCGTCAAAAATTCGAATATTTACGCAAACTTTTACAGACTGAAAGAGAGTTCATATTTACGTATAACTGCCAAATTTCACCAAAATATTTCAAGCAGAACAAAAGTTATTGAACTTTTAGTGACGTCACCCACTGTTGTTGATGGTTCAAAAACGTTTAACGGTGTTTTGCTAAAATATCCGCCACAAATAAATATTATGTAATGAAATTTTCCAAGCTCAAAGGCAACTAATATCTGCATATAGTGACCAAATTTTATTGAATTATTTAAAACAACAAAGGTTGCAGCACTTTTTTGGGGGAACATTTATTTCGTTACACGTTTAAATCGGCAGAATTTAGTAGGTGGACTCACTAAAAGTGCTGCAACGTTTGCTATGCTCGAGATATTTCGAAACAATTCTGCCACTAAATGCAAATATGAATTACCTTTGAGAGTATAGAATTTCATTAAAATAGTTTTACTTTTGACGGAAATATTAGCAAAAAGCTGATAATCATCATCAAAAATCAGTGAGCGACGTCACTAAAAGTTGAATAACTTTTGATTTGTATAAGATATTTTGATGAAATTTGGTAGTTATATGTAGATGTGAGTTGCCTTTCTGCCTATAAGATTATATTTAAGAATGCCCACTTTTGACGGAGATATTGGCAATGAACGTAAGGGGTCATTTTATTAGCAAAAAACTGTTAAACGTTTTTGAACCATCAAAGTGCAGTGGGTGACGTCACTAAAAGTTGAATAACTTTTGTTCTATTTTAAATATGTTAGTCAAATGTGGCACTATATGTAAATATGAATTCCCTTTCAGACTATAGAATTTTATTTGAAGATCTTCACTTTTGACGAAGATATTGGCAAGAAACATAGGGGTTTATTTCTTGGGTGTTTGGCTTGTGACATAATTATGCTAGTATAATGTGCATCTTATGTTTATGTATATATTTATTGCCTAATACATGCAGGGCATCCCCCTTAAGCCTATGAAGCATTCCTCCTATTGTCATCAAATTTCCACCCTGATTGTCTACTGTCCAAAAAAGAGAAAAATCTAGATTTGCAATAGGCTACGTGAAGTTTAACTGGATGGAAAGTTCAGAGCATCTGTAGGCAGCAAGGTTTGTCGTCTGCGTATGAGCTGGGTATGGGAAGCAGTATAGTGTATTGTATTGTATAGTACTGCATTGTATTGTATTGTATCAGGACTTTTACATAGGCCTACTACACTTTAAAAATATTCTTGGACACATAGTTCAGAATAAAAACGAGTGGCATCTTACATTTCGCCTATACGAAACACGTACGTTGTGGATAATCTATTGGTGCCCTTGTTAAAACCTGTATAACTTCGAGGCGCTTCGGAATATTTCAAAACTAAATATACCTTTTTGTTCAGAAATAATATCTAAAGCCAAACACGAAATCTCATGGGGTGGTAGTCAATGTCACAAAAAAGCTTGGTATAGCCCTAGGATAATTATTATATACAAATAGTTGAGATCTTTCCATGTTATCGGCGTTTGTAGGGTATACTGTACAAGTTCTTCTTGCACGCAAACCTATTTAAATATACTATAATGCCTGAATTGCCTGCCCTTCTTCAAATGTACGTCTTCGTACGTCGATCATATACAATTATACAATTATACATACCTAAAGGGCTTGTGAATATTTGTAGCTGTCTTGTGTTAGCATATGCATTCCTATGTTTGTCTATCTTTGCTGAACTCTAAGCTTATACCCATTGCCCACCTTAGGTGCAGTGTATACCTGTATGCATACATGGTAGAGAATTGTTTGCCTATTGGTCTGTACGATTGAAGTAAAATTGAGTCCCAAGCTATATAGTGTACTCTTCAAGTCCAAGTTCCGTCGGGGGATAGTTTCTGAGTAGGCGTGACTAATAAATGATAAAGATTGTTTGACAGGTGTACGCTCCTCCGTCCGCTGAGATGAATATCCACGTGAAAACAAAGCAGCCCATGCATGGAAGAAACCGTTAGCTATATTGCTAAGTCTTTGTCACGCCAATGCATTCCGGTTGTCTCCAGAAACTCTCCCTGCCGACCATGGACTTTCAGCCACAAAGGGTAAAATATAGTCCTGCAACATTGTCCTGCATGTATATATACGTAGCCTATATATACGCGGTCGTTTCTATGCTCTGTCGAGTGTTCTGTCATTTTAGCGACTGTTCCCATACACACACAAGTCAATGCGAGCGATGGAAAGGTAAAAGTCGATTCAAGGGACCAGATGATGCTTCTAACCTACGGGCAAGGCAGTCTGCAGGACTTCTAACCCTACTTACATGTATACATGGACACAGAAATAATTATATATATATATATATAATAAGGGTGCACAACCCGCTGCCCGCGTGCGGCCCTCGGACCTTTCTTGTGCGGTTAATTTGCACTTTACTACTCACAGATCTGGACCTATGACAAAAATGATGCATCTCTAGTCCTGTACAGGGGCCTACGGTAATTATCAGGCCTACATGAACTATTATTTTGGTGCAAGTTTAACGATAAACAATTTGCGTCATCACTAATCAGTGTGAGTAAGTGATAGGCCCCAAACCATAATGTTGTGAAACTGAGCAAAGGTGTAGCAAAAAGTGCAACAATTGAATGTGAAGCAATGTCTTTTAAGCTGACATGAAAGTATGAATATTGAATAAGCTCTATGCCTATGCCCGCTGTAGAAACTCGAACTTTAAAATCTTCCTGACAAAACATTTGAAATAAGGAAATGAATTAAAATTGAACTTGATTCACGTATTTGTGCGGTCAAACACTTGAAGTAATAATTTGACTCAGCAGCCTCAACTCCATTTCAAAAAGTACAAACAACTGAATTGCAGCCAGATATAAATAAGAAATTATGCTAAACTGCTTCTTGATTGTTGTCTTCATTTCTCAAGTCGCTATATGCTTTTGTAAGGTAGGCCTGGGCCTACTTTAAATGCACTTTCTTAAGTATTCAGAAGGGCCCTTTGTCTACTACACATAATATGGGACGCGGTAGTGCAGTGCTGAAGGTCGCCGCCTCGCAACTGAAATGTTGTGGGTTCGAATCCCACCCACCGCGTAAGGACCTTGCGCAAGTTCTTCACTCACAATTGCTCGTTGCGCTTCGGCGTGTAAAACTCCGACACACTGTCGGGCAGTAGTCGGGACAGCCTCTGAATAGTAGTGGACTGTAAGAGGCGGTATAGAAATACACACATACATACATACATAATTAGGGCCTATAGAAATTCATTACTTCACATTTGCGGCCCTTGACTGTTTTACTTAGATGCAATCCATACCCTTGACCAAAAAAGGTTGTACACGTCTGAATGCCCTGATATAAAGAGGCAGACAGACAGACAGACTGACCGACATACAGACAAAGACACACCGCAGACAGGACATGTTTGTCCGACTGTTGCGTGTCATGTTCGATTCTTTTGCTATCATGAGTCAGTGCATGGGACTAGACAGCGCAACACGTTGCACAATTGCATGCATCAACAACAACAACAACAACAATAACAACAACAACAACATCTCTTTCATCAATTCCTTTATCTTCACTTCATGAATAACAGGCTATACAGCTGAACTGCTAATTGCCACGTTACGCGCGCGCATACATGTGCATGCACATTGCATACATTCCAGGTACAAAACAAGCGTTTCAGACAAGACCACCGGTAGGGGCATGTATATTACAAATGACTATTGCATTACATGCATACAACAAATTATTATACATACATGTATTATACATGCATAGCACTTCAAATGCTACACGAGATGGAGTTACATGTCCAGACAACTTATAGATGTATAAATATGTATTTTATATGTATAACATGTTCACATGACAGCGAAAGCATATTAGGCCTATGCAATAATTCTAAACAATAATACTCGAACTTCCGATGATGCGGTGATGCGGTGATGTGATGATGCGATGTTTGTCTGACCCCGGCTAACGCTCTGTAATTTAAATTTAAAAATTTCTCTCCGGCGATCAGGCTCGATCCCACGACCTATAGCGTCGCCGGCAGAACCCGCTAACAGATCGGCTATCAGACCCAATGGTAATCGCTTAACATTTAAAGCATTTAAGCTGAAGTGACGGACAT
>JAQFXW010000705.1:0-17300 GCA_034693945.1 Dendrobaena attemsi
TTACTATATCCCAACGAAACTTACTCTATCCCGTGCAACTTACCCTTCTTTCTTGCAGCCACGTTTGCGGTGGCGTGTTGGCAGCTATTTTTAGAGCGTTAGTTCTCACAGAGATCGTTAGTTCTCACAGAGATCGCATCACCGTAAGATGCGGTATTATTGTTTAGAATGCCTCAGAGTAGTGTTCTTGAAGGGGCGCTATATAAATGTGTGAATAAATATATAAATATAATTATTATGTTATCTGTTTAATTATTTGTAATAAGCCCGCCGCCACCGAGCAATTGCGAGTCAAGGACTTGCTCAAGTGGCTCGAGGTATACATTCCCAATTTTCTAATTAAATTTATTAAATTAAATTAAATTTAAATTAAATTAAATTGTGATAGATTATTATTAATATAATTATTTTGAAAAATAATTAATTTTCTCACTGTAGGAACTGGAGGGCGAACGCGTGAAGCTGCTCGAAGACATCACGTCCAACAAGCAGCGGGAGAAGGAGCTCCGCGACAGCATCCTCTACCGCCTGACGAGCACCCAGGGCTCGCTCGTCGACGACGAGGAACTCATCAACGTCCTACGCATCACCAAGTCGACGACGGTCGACATCGGCAACAAGCTCAAGTTCGCCGAGCAGACGCGAGAGAAGATCAACGCCGCGCGGGAGGAGTACCGCCCGGTCGCGACCCGCGGCAGCGTCCTTTATTTCCTCTTCACCGAGATGAGCATGGTTAACTGCATGTACCAGACGTCGCTTCGCCAGTTCCTCGGACTGTTCGATCAGTCGTTGCTACGATCGCCGAAGTCGCCGATTCCGACGAAACGCATACAGAATATAATTGAGTTCATGACGTACGAGGTGTTCAAGTACGCCGTCCGCGGACTGTACGAGGTCGATAAGATGATGTTTACGCTGCTGCTGGCGCTCAAGATCGACATGAAGTCGAACCGGATCAGGAACGAGGAATTCCAGACCTTCATCAAAGGTCTGAACCGTTTATGATCGCTTTTAATCGCAGGTTATATTTTTCCTTTTTTAGTTTCCTGGGGTATCAATAATTCCTCGGGATTTACAAAAATTATCTGGAGATTTATAATCTTTTTCTTCTGGGATGGCTGGCTAACACTCGTCATGATATGGCTGGAATAAGGTGCTTTGAGAAGTAATGGTATTAAAACGTTAAATTGATGATTTGATTATATATAAATTGATGATTTGATTATATATAAATTGATGATTTGATTATATATAAATTGATGATTTGATTATACATAAATTGATGATTTGATTATATATAAATTGATGATTTGATTATAGCTTATGATTTATTTTGTTAATTTGTTTTCATGTGTTTTAAATTTAATTCTCCTCGCCATCATAGTTAGTTGGCCGCCAGAGAAATTAATTCTGTGGTAATGGGCAAGGAAGATGACGTGGCAGTCCTGGTGGCTCATACTTACAAAGTACGTGGTAGATTCATTCATCTGTGGGTTGCCTAGCGAATCTCCGTGACGCTTTCCACGAACGTCGTTAACTTGAGAACTGTTTATTCAAATAATTATAACTGTTTGATGTTGTCACCACTCTTAAGTAAAGATTGCGATCATGATGACCTCACGCTTCGGTAAAGGTGAATTCTTTCTGTTTTGCGCAATAGGTGGAGCCGCTCTTGATTTGAACGTCGTTCAGCCCAAGCCCTGCAGATGGATTTCCGACTCCACGTGGTTGAATCTCGTCGAACTCAGCCACCTGCACCAGTTCTCTGGAATACTCGACCAGGCAAGCGTCGTTCGATGGACATCGCGGTCAAATTCATTCATCGTTTCTATTGCGTTGCGGTTTAATATTTGTATGCATACAAATAATATGTAATTATACGTGATAAAATGTTATATTATTAACATGTGATTTCATAAATAATGATATGTGAAATATGCATGTCTATAAATAGCAGGATCAAAATGTTGCTAGGACCAAACAGACGGAATAAACGGCCTCATGATTTGCATCACATCTCTAATCGCTGTGCTTTAAAGTAGTTTGCATGCTTCCTTAGTTCTATATAATATTTTCTTTCTTTTAATCTCAGTGCCAGTAATTCAAATTCATTGATCAGAACGCTTGCCCAGAGACACAGATAGCATGGGTTCAGACCTCCGTCCATGACACGGTTACCATGTTGTGACAATGAGCAAGTTCTTAAGTCTCAGTGAAACGCCATTGACGTATTCTTGCCTGTTGCTTTAATCAAAGAGATTATATAATAATCAAGAGAGAGTACGGCCTATCTCCTCTGCAGTCGCTTTTGAAGCGACCGTATGCCTGCACATTTAATTATAAATTCCATAGATTTAGTAGTTCGCGATATATTTATTTAAATTAGTTTTGCTTGCAAGACGGCTGATTGTCTGTTATTAATAAGAAGTCGTTGTTGATTGGTCAAGCGCAGTGGCCTGATGACGTGGCTATTGAAATGATGATAGGCCTACTAGAGAGCTGATTGGACAAAGCGAGGTCACGTGGTATTAATGCTGGAATCCGGGTGAAGGCTGTTTGAATTTGATCGCTTCATCATAGATAGGCCATACTTTATCTAGTCAATACATTGACCTCGATGGTCCCAACATTATAATTATACCACAGGCCTTTGCATAGAAATTTGTTTCTAGAATGGAAGATACGCGTGGGTATGGTCAGGCGATGAATGCAGGCGTTAGCATGGCGGGACATCTTTCTCAAGGGTATGGAGTGCAGCATTCTCACATGGGAGATACCAGTGGCTTGCTCGATAGTGAACATGGAAAACAAGATGTCGGCAACATCCTGCAGCAAATCATGACCATCACTGACCAAAGCCTTGATGAAGCGCAGGCCAGGTATCACTTGCCTTTTCGCTGAACACTAAGTTGTCTGGTTGTGTTATGAACTGAGACTATTTAAAGGTTTCTAGTTCATATTTTGACCAGGGCAATGAGAACTGTACATTTAGTTAGGGTTGCCATTTTGCTACATGAATCAGCTGGTGCATTGCGCTTAGCTTTCAATTGACACTTTAGAAGTTTGGTTATTGCAATTTCGATTGCATGCTGCTAAACTGTGTTGATGACAGAGCCACCAAATGTAAAACTCACTGATGCCGTCTTACTGGTTTTCAATCAAATCAATTTTCAATCACTTGCAACATGGTTTATGCAGCTTGAACCTGAACCTGTTAGCCCGAACGACATGAACGTGTATGGCTTGGTTTAATAATTCTTTATCATTTTGTTTACATGTTTTTGTTGATGGCAAGGGTCTTGGATGCCTAGGAAGTCCATAAAAACATATTTGTAACAGCATGTTTGCTGCATTCACTTCTTTAAGTCTGTATGTTAACACTGTCAATGGTTTGAAATTCATTTGTATGATTTTGACTGTGATATGAATTAATTCTATTTCAATTATTATTTTTATTTTGCGTCAGGAAACACACACTTAACTGCCACAGAATGAAGCCTGCTCTATTCCAGATCCTATGTGAAATCAAAGAAAAAACTGGTGAATTTCATGTTTCATGACAATGAAATGCTATTAGATAATTAACCTAATCATAGTTACTTTTAGCTAGAAGTTTTATTTTTAAGTATGAACAGGTCATGAACAATTGAACATAATAATAATAATATTAGTATTCTTTAATTACCAATCGCTAACCGCGTTTTGGTTTACATGTACAAGTTATAATATACGAAATACTGCCTGCTAGCACGACGCGCAGGTCGGCTTCACTGCAGGTTCGATTTAACTCGTGTCCTAAGTGCTGGAACACTCCTGGTACGGCCAAACCAGGAGTGATGGTGGGCAATCTTATTTTCTAACTGACACGAGACAAACCACATAACAGAAAAGCGCCTTTGGCAGCTAACAGAAACTTAAAATAAGTGACTGCCTGTGTGGGGCTCGAACCCATGACGACTACTCAGCTTATCGACCAACTGCTCTCTCAACCAAGCTACGGACCAACCCCAGAAGTTAGAAGTTATAGCCTTGATATATATTTGAGAGATTTTTATTCAGCTTTTGCAGCTGACTCTGTTACTGGTGTTTGTTGAGAACATGTGTTTATTTATATTTTAAAGTTAAATGACATGATATTGTTCATGTTGTTTGAGTGAACATTATTTCTGTTTATTCTTTGTTCAGTGCTGAGCATTCGTGGCTGCCAGGATGATGAGCCTCCTGATGCTCAGTTGATGCGTCTTGACAATATGTTGATCGCAGAAGGAGTAGCAGGACCGGAGAAGGGAGGAGGCCCATTAGCAGCCAGTGCAGCATCACAGGTTGTGACAGCTGGGGCCCCAATAGCAGAAAACGCCATCGAACATGCTGACTACCGAGCAAAACTCGCCCAGATACGCCAAATCTACCACGCTGAGCTGGAAAAGTATGAACAGGTGAGACTTTGATTTTTTGTGATTTAAACACAAACTAAATCTATTGCAACAGCTTGTTTCTTAATTGTTGTATATGGTGAGCATTAATAAATTAAAATTAAAGATAAAGACAGTCTTCAGAAGGTGATGCTATTTGTATTTCTGTGGCTCCAAAATCTAATTACGAAGCATCAGTTGACGATGATTGACTGTGGCCACTGCATACATGCAGACAACATGCATATTGTCCTTGTGCAGGGTTTCTTCATTGTTTAGCAAGTAATAATTCAGGATTATTTGTTGGAGCATTACTGTCATATATTATTTGTTATTACGGTAAAGTACTTGTGATAGCTGGTTTTAGGCTTATATATTCTATTTAATAGATGTTTAGCTTTAAATTAATGTGTAAAGGCGACCCTGCCAGCGAAACAATGCTGGTTCTTTTGGGTTTACCCTTTGACACAACACCATGAAGTTACCAAATAAATGTATGTGAATTTGTATTTTGTTTTATTTAAATGTGATCAATGTAGCATCTTGAATCTTGAAAATGAGTTAATTCGTCCCAAATCAAGTCTGCCTGGATGTAAGGGATGAGTTAACTGTCTGATATTGACAGTGGTTATTGGCTTAAATGCTACAATGGATCTTGGCTTCTCAGTGGTCTTGAACAGAGGTGATGTGTATGTACTTAGCATTTGATTTGATTCAACACTGAATGTCTTAGTCTACTTTAGCACTTTACATAAGTTAAGTAATGAACATGGGTCTGATAATTTGACAGAATATGATAATTGGTGAAAATTATTGGTGCATTAGTTTCTGTATTGGCATAATGAATGGGACTTTCAGCAAGCATTGCTTTGAATTTCCGTTATCAGTTATAATTGAAAAGCAATGCAGCTTTATGCAAATTTTAATTGAACTGCTGTTGTAGGCTTGTAATGAATTCACTGGCCACGTCGTTAACCTTCTTCATGAACAGAGTCGCACACGACCAATTGCACCCAAGGAGATTGATCGAATGGTGACAATCATCCGGAAAAAGTTCACTGCAATTGAACTACAACTTAAACAAAGCACTTGTGAAGCAGTCATGATTCTGCGATCTCGATTTCTTGATGCCAGGTCTGAACTTCTATAATTGTAATAAAATCAATAATCTTATATATATATATATTATATAATATTAATTATATATTTCTATATCTAGTAATTGACTAATTGTATGTGGTATGGTAATGCCATGCCAATACCATTGACCAGATAGATAATCACAAAAAACTGGATATTAGCACTAGTGATCGTATCTTTCTAAGAACCTATTAAAGGCACTAATTGTCTTCTGATGAAACTGAAAGTCATAGGAGAACTTTCGCAGTGTTTTGGTAATATAATAATCTATGTTGATTAAACTGTAGTGCAGCCCTGGGTGTCCAACCTTTTCTTGCATAAGGGCCACTATGAAGTTTGACGAATACAAATCGAAAACCGGTTTCATATCCAATCAAACAAACCAAGATCATAGAATATATAATTATATATAGCAGTAATTTATTTAGCGCCTTCATAGACATTGTGTTTATCACATAGACTGTTTGGAGAACATAGCGTGTGTTAGACCCCTGATATATAATTAAATTGAGTCATAAATGCACGAGTCCCACACGTCTTTTTAAGTGATTTTGCGGGCTGCGGGTCGCAAATGGGCCGCGGGTGGGCCATCCCTGCTTGTAGTGCTATAGAGCTAGGAGGGCAGTGTGCCGTGTCTAAATACTGTGCTTTGAAGTAATTTACTATGTTCGAAGGTTTTCTTGCCTTTGATTTACTTTGGTGTCATGACAACTCGTCTACGGACAATTCGTCTACAGACATTTCATCTACCGACATTTGGTCTACTCTTATATCCCGCTTCCAATCGAAGTTATATTTTCATATTTAATCCCACTTCGAGTTTTATTTACATTTTAAGCATATCTCTTCTTGGACATGTGGTGTCATTGTCATCCCACTTCCAGTTTACGTTAGATTATCATCGTACATCCAGCTTTCTGTGGTAGGTATGATTCTTATTGTTCATCCCACATCGAGTTTCATTTAGATTTTCATCGCATATTGACGTAGCACACAATACTGCGTAGTAGACGAAATGCCGGTAGACGAATTATCCGTAGACGAAGTGTCGTAGATGAAATGTCCGTAGATGAGTTGTTGAGGTACCATTTACTTTGTAGGCGAAAGAGGCGAAATTTTAGCAAACAGGCAACAGAGATACTCAATGAATACTTCTACTCCCACCTGAGTAATCCATATCCTAGCGAAGAGGCCAAAGAAGAGCTTGCTAGAAAGTGTAGCATCACTGTATCTCAGGTGACTAAGACTAGAATATTTCATCTTCCAGTTTTGAAAATTTTCCTATTTTGAGCTGGTGTTTTTTGTCATATTGCTGTGAGATATTAGTTTCCATTTTAATGTAGTATCAGTATTAGATGAGCATTAACACATTCACTGTGAGGGACGTATTAATAATGTCCGTCATTCACCACGGCTATAGATTGGCAAGCAACGATACAATGGTAACTCTAGCCCAGTGGTTCCCAACCTTTTGAGACTCGAGGACCACTTACAAAGTTTTCCCGGTTTCGCGGACCAGAACACAAATTTTCGATTTTTCGACCGCCGAGCCTATAAATTCCTTCCGAAAAAGTTCATCACATTGCAATTTTATCACATTTCTCCTACCAAAATGACTGATGACCTATTAGGAACACTCAAATTTTGTACTTTTCTTCTGCCAAAATAAAACATTTACACAAATGTCCTTGCCTTCACTGTACCATCTTCAATTTTTATAATAAAAAATAATTTCAATCTAAAAATTCTTTTTCTCTAGGACTGGCCCACGGACCACCTGGCACATGGCCGCGCACCACAGGTTGGGAACCGCTGCTCTAGCCTATCTCAGATTTCAACTCCGACTTTGGCTTGTTAATGCCCTTTGATGCACGTTTAATTTGCAATTGAGTCGCTTCTGCATAGAGCAGACAACGCCCATGGTGTCGTCGTTGATTGCCAGATCTCAATAGTCAGACGGTGACGGTCGATAGTATCTATAGAGAACTGTTTGTGTGGTCATCTGGTGTCACTTTCGAACCGGGTAGGGGAGATTCAAATCCTTTATAAGACCGTCGTGGATGAACAATAATGGTCCCACGGTCAAAGTGTTAGATACATTCTGTTGCCAAGCCAGCGATTGAAGCTTGTGCCATTAAGAGCAGCTTCAACTGTTTTCACTTCTCGATGGCTAGCCAATGCAGGTTGTTGTTGTTATTGTTGTTGTTGTTATTGTTATTGTTTATTGAACAAACACATAGTTAACATAGTTATACTCAATTCGAAACAAGGTTCACTGTTACAGTGATTTAACCAGTGCTAGTTTCAAAAGGGCACTCCAAAAGGGTCAAAGACCCGCTAAGCCTTGCACAATGATCATCACGTTGATATGTGCAAGAACACGGGCTGCAAAGTTTAGAAGGGACTGAAGCTGACAGAGACAAAGACATGAAGAACTGACTACCAGAGCTGAGTTGAAGTATTCCAGACAGTTTATGCGGAAGGAATGGACAAATGTGATTGCAATTTTGTATGACAGATTGCGCTGGAAAGCATTATTTCTTAAATGCAGTGTCCCTTATTTGAGCTTTTTTGACATAAAGCTTCAAAATGGTGTATTTCTATAAATACACCCGTCTCATAAGATAGTACTTGCCAAGTCAAAGTCTCACTTTTCTGACAAGAGAGGCTGTAACAAGTTTTTAAGAATGCTGTTGTGTTTTTTTCTTATTTAAAGGTTTCCAACTGGTTTGGAAACAAGCGAATACGTTTTAAGAAAAATGTCGGGAAAGGCCAGGAAGAAGCGAATATGTACAATGCTAAACTCTCATCTGGAGGTTTAGGTCATGCCTCAGATGACCTTTCACCTACTATGCCAAAACTAGAGTCAGCTGACAGTCAATGTCTGAGCGACAGCCAGGATTCCTGGAGTAAGTTGGTTTCAGTAGTCTAACTGAATTTAAATAACTGCATTAGCACTTTGGTTTCTGTAGGCATTTGTTGATGTAATCCATTTAGTTCTGTGATGCTCATAAATTTATTAATATTGATCTTAGCATTTTATTATCTACAAATTCCACATATCACATAGATACCACAGATTATGCCTTCAGCGTATTCATTAATTTTGTGTAAACCATTTGCTCTTGATTTTCTACCATCGAGCAGATTATTTGAAAGTTTTTTCAATAATTATAAGGAGTTGACTCGTAACCAATGAAAACTTGTGTCTTTAAGTCATTTGGATATTTCTCAGGTACTTCAACATACAACGCAATGGCTCCACCATCTGAAAACCAGTTAACTGCCAGTCAAGGTCCTGGAATGTATATGAGCATCAATGTAAGTTTCAATTTCATATTCGTTATAGTCTAAAGTAAAGTACATTGAGAAATTCTTTGCACTGTCAAAAATGTGATGATCTATTCTATAACTACAGATTTATTTGACAACTTTTCGATGCTTTTGAAATTGTTTTTGTCAAACATTCAACTATTGTGCTTTGTGTTGTGCGTAATGGAGTTTACATGAGTATCTAACCCACCTGGATATCACAAAGCCTGGAGGGATAATTGTTTGTGCATATGCCTGTTGAAAGAGTGTTGAGTGCATTTAGAGGTTGCCAAATTTTTGACCTGTTGAATTTCAGTTTCACACTAGACGACCCTTGTTTTGTTCACATTATATATGTGAAAACTAACTTTTCCTACAGTATTAACTCTGTTTCACATGACTTCAGAAACAGCAGAGTTGAAAGCTGTAGTGTGTGCTCGACAACTATTTTAGTTCTGAAATGGATCTACTGATCAATCAATGATCATGGACCTGCGATAGCAAGCATGCAAACATTAATTTCTGCTTGTCTTAAATACATGAATTTTGATTTTGTTTGGTTTAGTCTGTTGGAGGTTACGCCAATGACGGCCTGCCGACATCAACCTCCACTCTTTATGACCATCATATGCACCAGGTGATGATACAAAAATTTGACATTTATTTATACTAAGGTTCTTGTTTGTATTGTTTATATAATTATGTGATGCTGCAGTGCATATAAGTAGAGACCAATTAGAGGATTGTACAATTAGAGTATTGCTGCCTAATCAGTGGAGTTTAGATGCGATGTTTCTGAAATATGAGATTCCTGGTAAAACCCATTTGAAGTTAGACATCTGAAATTGCTTATGCTTTTGCTCAAACTTTGAAAACATATACGACACAGAATAGACTGGTAGAAAGAATTATTTAGCGCCTTACTATTATAAAATTGAAATGATTGCTGTTGAAACGAGCTTAAAAATATTGGCAGATCCAGTGGAATAGTCAGTGGATAAATTGTATCTTATGTGGTGCACAATCTTCAGCAACAGTGGAGTAATGGCCAAGAACTGGAGATATGTGTCGTAGTGGGACATTATTTTAAAAACTTGTCAAAGGAAGTTTCTCTTTTTCTACCACCATTTGATCTACTCAAATGCGGTAAGTTTGTGTTTGAAAGGGCTCTTTATTCATGATTTCTTATATGTAGCCTAAAATTGGCACCATTTGCTTAAATACGTACTATGTGGCATGAACAAGATAATGTTTTCTGTTGCAGTAAACGATAGCTGACATATTCGGTGGATCTGATCAGAGAATTCTAGACTTAACCATCTTTACTCATATTTCTCTTATTGTGAACAGTTGCTGGATTCTGGTGACGTCTGGATGCCGCCGTTTCAGGTGGTGTTGAAAACTGATGACATGAAAATCTGTAAATATGTGTTTTTGTTTGTAATTGATGGTGTCATGTCTTGTGGCGTACTACGTGTCTTGCTACTGACAAGAGATTGAGCTGAGATTTAACGTCCTTTAGCAGTTTGCTGGTCACAGTCATTTTGTAGTGAGCTGATGGGCATTCAAGGCTTTTATTGAACAATTTCTGTATGCATATTGTTCATTGATAATCACTGTTGTGTGGTCATGTCGTCTGTGTTTAAACTGAATGATAAATAGCAACAGTTTTAAACTGTTCAAAGGAATTGGTCATGAAGCATAGCATTGATAATGACTTTTTGTGTATTGCTTTTATGCATAGCATTTGGGAAATACAGCTGAACCAATCAGTGCGTAATTATGATTACTATTCATTCTCATACTACCGGACTTTTGTGTGAAACACAATTAAACAATAATGTGTTTACTTTTGGCATTCATACTTGACATGTCAGCCTCTAGGACAGCGGTTCGCAACCTATGGGTCGCGACCCCAACTCGGGTCGCTTTACGATATCACAGGGGTCGCCTGGACCTTCAGACATTTAAGAAAGTTGGCTGCATAATTTTTATAAATTTATGTAATTATTATGAGTAGGCCTACAGACACAAATTACAACACTACAATGACTTATAATTAATATTTATTTACTACAGGTATTGTAGTGGCCTATTGTAGCCTATTGGGGAATTTATAAAGGCCTATCGAGAGCATTTGCCTTTCAAAAGCGCTCCCAGTGCGAAGACCCCAAGAGAAAATAAGTTTAGAGACAAGAGAAAAATGTTGAAATACTTACAGAGAGAAATGTAGGTGAAGTCCACAGAGAGGGACCTGCATGCACTAGCAAAGGATCGAGTCTGGGCCATTGTGGTCCTGACAAATGGAATACAAATGTCAAGACGATCAGAGGATCTAAGACAGCGGTTCTCAACCTTCTTAGTGCCACGACCCCGTGACAACGTTTCCAAATTGTCGTGGCGACCCCAAAGATGAAAGTGGTAGGGTACGACTATATACCTCTTCACCAAACTTTTTTGATTCAATTTAGAGTTCTACATCATGATACATTCAACCCAATTATTACCATAATTATAAACAAACATTAGTACTAATCATCCTGGGTGTGGGCAGAAGAGGTCACTTGCCCCTGCCTGAAAAATTGACAAGTGTATTTTTGGCTACAATATTTTTATAATAAATGTTAGGCCTACACTAAAGAGCTACATGTAGGCCTACTTATTGTAAAGATAGACCTATGCAAAGTGAAACTGAGAAATTGAACTTAAGCAAATATGAAAAAAATAAAAGTTAATTATAATTTATATGCACTGCACGACT
The DNA here is from genome assembly GCA_034693945.1 of Dendrobaena attemsi. Taxonomy (NCBI): domain Eukaryota; kingdom Metazoa; phylum Annelida; class Clitellata; order Crassiclitellata; family Lumbricidae; genus Dendrobaena; species Dendrobaena attemsi. Next base: position 11,626 of record JAQFXW010000705.1, read on the forward strand.
ATATATCGTATCCATGTCTTTTTATTTTCTATAATTTCTTCTGATGATAATTATGATTTTTAGCCTATGTAGGCTTTAGTGTAGCATATTTAAGGTTACTTGTAAACAATATTTATCTCTAAGCTGAAAAATACTAGTAACCGTGACCACTGCGAAAATATTTGCGGGCACCAATGTTAATCAACAAAGTAAATTGCACTTTTTAAATGATTCTGAAAACTGTAAAAGTCAATATTTTAGTAAATGAAATTAAATGGGTTCTTTCTGTTTAACTTCTTCAATTTTGGCTGTGAGCAAATAATGATCAATTTTAAGTTGATGTATTAAATGTTAAGAAACTAGGCCTATTTTGTTTATTTTTAATTTCTGAGGGCCTCAGGCGACCCCTGGGAAACTGTAAGGCGACCCCAGTTGGGGTCGCGACCCATAGGTTGAGAACCGCTGCCATACTGCATTCATTTTATAATGCATGCCTAGCGTAGAGGTGATTACACATCCTATAATGAATGGAGAACTAATTAGCAATTAGTTTTGACAGTCTATAGACCCTACTAGGCCCATTCATTGTCAGTGGTACACTGTTGACAGCATCGATGTCACGTATAAGTTTAGCATAGAAGGTGTTGCCTTCTCAAGTGATAAAGAGCCTAATAGTGAAATATCTATTCTGGAAGGAAATTTTGTGAGCAAATATTTATAGAAATATAGGCCTTAGATATGCTACAACAATGCTTTCCAGAGCCCCTATGGACCAGCAACTTATACTGTTCACAAAAGCCTTTCGTTTTTATACTATATAATATTTTCGTTTATTAAACTCGCAATGACAATTATTATTATGCTTCTATAATTTTCACATATTACCGAATTTTGTATAGTAAGAATAATAATTAAGGCAAGTGCATCAGAAATTGTCAGAACAGTTCTGCATCTCTGTCTATGGTCTGTGTGACCCCTCGTGCACTTCTTCACCTACTTTGCCACCCTAATTCTAGTGTCTAAACGTAATCACCTCCGGTTATTCAGCATATATATGCATTGATTCATATTAATAGCAATGATAAGTCATAGTCATAAGTCATTTATTTCGGTAACCAAGACAAACATAATTTTATTTTGTTTACATGCAGCTGATAAACAGATGGTTACCAAGGAAACCCAGAAGGGGTCATTGACCCCGCAAGCCAGAGCCACCTGAGTGAGTGTATTACATGTTTTAGATGACCTTTTTGTTTACAAGAAATGAGAACAATTTTAACAATAATAATGATAATATTATATGTAAAGTAGAGTCTGCTTATATTACACTAAAGCGTCAATTTATGTCTGTAGGTGTGTATGGTGGCGATCGTCCATCTGCGAGATGACCACTGTCCATCTGAATCTCACATCTTCTCTCAGCTCGTCAGATGTCCACTCGGCAAACCCTGCGACTTAAAGGTACTTTGATCAATGTAAACGTTTGAACAGCGTAAATGTATTCTTTCATTTGCCAAACTAGGGTTCGTTTTAATGTGCAGTGATGCACAAAATGTGCATCGATGACTTGAGAAGTGCATGATACGAAATACTACTTGTGCAGTTTTACCATCCAAAAAAAGGATTGCAATAAATTCCATTCATAAACATTGAATGATTTTGAATATTGAATAAACAGTGACATTTCTCTTCGAGTCATTGCTTCTCTGCGGATGTCTTCTTTTCGAGTCATCGTTTGTTCTGTTTGTTCAATATTCAAAATCGTTAAATGTTTTGCAATTCACTGATTAAGTGCTCAAGTTTTTTGCAGTCATGAACCCCGACCACCTGTCAATGTCGCCATTTGTGCAGTGATAAATTTTCTTTAAAATATTCTCTGTGCCAAACTAAAATGTAGTTAAAATTCTATCATGTATGTTTTATCCAATGAAAATGTATTCTCAATGAAAGGTGGCGTTGTATAAGAATTTATTTAGCAACTTAACAGCATTTCTGTATAAAGATGTTCATTTTCACAAAACAATAGCATTTTGCAGATCTTCAATCAACAAGTGATATAAGAACAAATGGCACTTATATAAATTGAAGCAGCGCTATGATAGATATTGCCATATGTTATGTTACTATCTGAACATGGTGGTGTAGAGGTATGCGCCTTGTAACCAGAGGGTCACAGGTTCGATTCTACTCTAAGCCACTGCCTAGATGTTTTGGACAAGACGCTTATCATTGTCTGTGAGGAAGGCAACGGGAACCCCTCGCTTATCTCATCTCCAGGTGGCATAAAATCCAATGGACGTGACATCAGGTAGAGAACTCATCATCACACACATGAGATAGCATGGAGCTAAGCTAGCTACACCGTTTTCCATGAGAGGATCTTGAAGCGAATGTGATACTGGCCTGGAAGCCAGTGTAGGATGTGGCCGTAGTAAGAGTTGAAAGGGCTAAGAGCTAAGATTCAAGCAATGAACTGTACCAGTAACTTGCTCTTGAGATAGTATTACAGTTAAAAACATTAAATTGTATTTGGAGTAATTAATAATTTCTGTTTGTCCAGCAACTCTACATGTCGGGACTAGAGAACAGTAACACGAGCGAATCGTCAACGAGTCTTTATGAGGGTCAGTCACTCGGTGATAGCTCTGTCCTTTGCAGCGTCTGTCAATCGGTTCCGGTTGAGCAGGCAATACTTCCGTGTCGACATGCTTGCACATGCACCGGATGCTGCACCCGCCTCATCAACTGTCCCATATGCCGAGCTTTCATCATCTCTACGTTTCCATTGGAATCTACATAACCTTAAACATAAACGAACAGGAACTTGGTTTTTGTACTTGACCATAAATTTGACCATGGACTGTCCCCAAACTTGACCTGGGAAAGGGATATGAGGCGGATGAATATTTAGTGGTTGTTTTGTTAACCTAGATTATTTTGTTGTTCTCGTTTTATGCTGAGGACTTGCACAGGGCAAGTGCACCATTTGTTTCGTTCGAAACACAACTTAAAACAAGTTTGTGTTTAGTTTTTAATTACTGGAGCAATCTATGTGTTTCGATCAACGCTGTTAAACCTGTGGCCCGTCAGAGCTGGCCAAACTTTAGTAATTTGGTGTGAAAGTGAGGCCAAAGACTGTCTGGCCTACTTTCGTAACTATTGATTTGTAACTTGGCTCATCATTTGACAATGTCAACAGTGAAAGGTAAAGGTAAATCGATTTTTCTATAGCAATTGTATATGGCCTCGACCCCATGGGTGAGATCCTTCACTACCGCTCGCCCGTTTGAATGGACGTCACGCCACTTAGGTCCCCGTGAATGGTAATATCCAGTTCCCATGTCAAGAGCAATGTCTTTTTTGGCCTGCAGCATCAAAGAGGTTGGTCCGGTGTTTAAAAAAACATGATTTAGGCTTGGATGAGCATTTTTGAATAAGCTGGTTCTCTGCTTTGTTGCTAAATCAAGTCTAATGGTTTAGAGCAGCGTTTCTCGACCTGTGGTACTCGGACCACTGGTAGTCCACTGCCATCTGCTTTATGATCTGCGGACAAAGCCTAGAATTTGGCTTTGAAACTTAAGAACTTTGAAACAGATAAAACTATCAATTTAAAGAGCGTTTTCCTCATTTCAATGGCAACGAGGCACCATAAGCCTAAGAATAGACCATAAACGATTTTTGACAGCATAACGATCCTTCCGTATTAGACCAGAAGTTTGTCGAATTGTTTCACAAGATGTCTGTGACCAAGCAACACATTTATAAGTGGTCCCCAAGTATCAAAAGGTTGAGAATCAGCTGCTATTTTAGAACATTCCATATGTACAGATGTAACCTACAGCATGCCTCATGATGATGTAAAATTTAAATCCTAATATAACTGGGTTGAGAACCTCTGATCTTGAGATAGTATTACAGCTAGACTGTTAACATTGCATCGAGTTTGAAGTAAATAAGAATTGAATCCTGACCCCTACTGAATCATAAATGGCCTACTGGATGTCTCCTTCGCATTATTGTAATGTAGATATTTTAGAGTTCTGAGCTCCACATGCAAGTCATGTAAGGGAAGAGTCAGCTTAAATCCAAGTCCTATGCTCTGCAGCCGAACTGCATGTTCTTGAGTCACGGTGGACTATAATTGCATGCGCAGAAGATGCCGTACGGTTTAGCCTATAGTCTCAAATGCGTTGCCGTGATGAACAATAATGTCTACTTGTTATATATCAAAAGCACTCCCGAAGTCATGAGGTGCTGACACGTATAAGCTTACTTTTACGACCGAGTGTTGTAGTTTCTTTGTAAATTGTGATTTTTGTAATAGGCCTACCCCTGCCCGTAAAAACACCTTCGATTTCGAACAACTATTCAATGGATCAGATCCGTTTGACTTGGTCTATAATTATGGGCGTATAACTTTTGACATCATGTGTTCTCGACAACGTGTTGCCTACCGGGTCCGAGTGTGTTGCTGTAGCACACATTTTTTTTACCGCCCCTTCAAATCCACTACTACTCATAGACACTCCCGACTACAGCACGTAGGTGTGTCTGAGTATACACGCCGAAGCGCCAGGAGCAATTTCGAGTGAAGGATTTGCTCAAGGTCCCTATACCGTATATATTATATACGTGTTGCTTGGGTCTGAATCGAACCCGCTGCCGGTAGGCCCTATTCTTCGGACGCAAGGCCACGACTTGGCCTATCGCACTGCACCACCAGCCAGCGATTCCGTTAGTGTGCGTCCTGGACTCCAAAATTTTGTGGCTGGACTCCGAAAAATTAAGAAGACATTGGATGGACGCCCATCAGTTGTGACTGGACTCCAAAATAAATTAACGATGCGTCCACGGACTCTAAAATAAATTTCTGTGGAGTTCAAATACCGTATGTCACATTATTGCATTAAAAAATGTAAAAAATCGCGCGAATGTCTTCTTTAAGCTTCTTAACCAAAATCAAGTCCACTCTTCGCACCAAATATCGCCTTTGGTCACTCGCGCTTTGGTTATCTAGGAAATTCGGAGTCTTCACAGATAGCCTGCTAACGTCTAAAAGCCTATGGGACTCCAAAACTTCATGGACTTGGAGTCCATGACTCCTCTCCATTTGATTATTTTGGTCTCCAACTTTTGCGTCCACGATTCCGGAAATTCAGGCGCTAACGGAATCACTGCCACCAGCCTAGATCACAGGTTGGCTCTTAAGCTGCTTTGAACATCTAAATCTAGCCTGTAGGCCTAATAATTTGCGCCTGTGAATAGGCCTAGGTTGGTTTCCGAGACTCTGCCTTTGGGGCGCTATAGAAGTTTCAAGTTACGGTTACGACGTCTATTTTCTTGTAATCATTAAGCTTATACTTTGCATATAAAATTATATTACCGATCTTTGTATAATAAGAATAATGATTAAGGCAAGTGCGTCAGAAATGATAATTATTATTGTCAGGGTAGTTTTGCATTTAGACGAAGTCGACCGATGGTATAATAATAATAATAATATTCTTAATTATATTCATATTGACAAACGCATTATGATTACAGACAGGTTATACGAAATACGGCCCTCATAGCACGACACGCAGGTCTTCTTGATAGCGGGATCGACCTAACTAATGTCCTAAGTGCTGGAACACTCCTGGTACGGCCAAACCAGAAGTGGGGGTGGGCGATCTTATTTTCCAACTGACACGAGA
>JAQFXW010000706.1:0-17297 GCA_034693945.1 Dendrobaena attemsi
TCCTCTGACTCCAATCTTCCTCTGACTCCAATCTTCCTCTGACTCCAATCTTCCTCTGACTCCAATCTTCCTCTGACTCCAATCTTCCTCTGACCTCAGTTCCTTGTATTTGACCTGATGTCCTTCACCTAAATATCTGCTGCCATCATTTCTTTTACATTCAACGCTTTGTGCCTGAACTATTCGCAAATCCATCTGCCCAGACGTCCTTGCGTCTATCGTCTGTTCTTGAAGGTGTTATTCTGTCTATGTCTATCTGTCTCCGTCTGTATCTGTCTATCAGTCTGTCTCTGTCTGTCTTTCTCTCAATCCATTCTACTCTTCCTGTCTCTTCTTATCCTCTTCTCACTCTTCATGTACCCTTCTCATATCATTCCCTTCTACATATGTAGCATTATGTATCGCATTCAATAATGTCAAATATATCAAATTTTGTCCATCATTTAATTATACCATTTGAACATCTGTCTTTTATGTTCATCCATAAATTCGTTTCTGTTGTATCCTTCATTTTTTTGTCCAATATGTATTTTTAATAAAGTGTCTGAATCCATGAAATCGCCTGTTTTGTGTTTGATAGATCAGCTAGACTATAAGTTATTTTATATGATGATGACTCAACTTATAATGAGGTTATAATAATATGTCTGAATGCAACTCTGTCTGTTCTTTGCAACTGTATATCATGAACAACAACAACAACAACAACAACAACAACAACAGCGTCGTCGTCGTCCAACTGTCTCTACATCAACTACTTCGATCAGATCGATCGAGATGGACTCGGATCCACAGAATCAATCCTACGTAAGAACAACGTCATCTACTTACTTATTATCTATTCTGCTTTTCATCTCAGTCATTAGATCATCCGTATTTAGTAATTATCACAGCGAGACAAAACACAGCAACTCAGACCACATGACCTTTAGCACAACACATCATAACATGACGTAACATAACATCACCATAACACAACACATCATAACATGACGCAATAAAAAATTATAACATAACACATCATAACAGGACATAACATAACATCACCATGACACACCACATCAATCATAACATGATGCGTTGAAGCAACATAACATAACACACCATAACATGACACAACATAACACAACACATCGTAACAAGACGCAACATAACATTACCATAACATAACACATCATAACATGACGCAACATAATATTACCATGACACAACACATCAATCATAACATGATGCATTGAAGCAACATAACATAACACACAATAACATGACACAACCTAACACAACACATCGTAACATGACGCAACATAATATTACCATGACACAACACATCATACATGACGCAACATGACTCAGTCATATATTGTTTTGTATGTGTCGTGTTATGTCCATGGTAAACGATAGTGGGTCTACATGTAAGTGCATAGTGTTTCTGTCAGTGTAGTAGGACTGCTGATACATGGTGTTAACAGGTGGTGATGATAATGGGAGATTTCAATCTCGTTATTCAATGCCTTTGCTCTGTTGACAATGGTAATATGTGTGATGTGTGTGATGTGTGGTGTGCTTAGTATCTCTTCGTCGTGCGACCGTCTTTCCAATGCTCAGCGTAACCGTCTCCTTTGCTGGTCAGATCTTCTGCTACGTCAGTAACTGTCACTCGGGTCCTACCTTCCGATCGATCGCCACATTCACTGCCAGCGTCCTCTTCATCGTCTCAGGTCAGTCTGTCCTCTGTCTAGACTCATCCTCCTACTTCTGCTCCTACTCCTACTCCTCTTCCTACTCCTCCTACTCTTCCTCCTCCTACTCTTCCTCTTCCTCTTCCTCTTCCTCCTCCTCCTCTTCCTCTTGCTCCTCTTCTTTCTCCTACTCTTCATATATGTTTACCTTCTCTGGCACAGATCCATCTACAGACGTCATTTCAAGGAAATCTAGGAAAGTGAAGTAGAAGAAGAAAGAAGCAAAGGTCATCTATCCATCGACCAATCCTTTACAATAATAATTGTTGACAGAGTGCATTTGTAGCTGGACGTTCGCTTCTTCTTCTTTCGCTTAGTAATATCCCAATATGTGTATGTGTGTGTCTGCGTGAGTTCAGCTGTAAGTGATTAAGCCAAAACGTAATGCTATATGTCGTTTTAACACTTTTCCGCCATCCACAGAACGATATACATGTATATGAATCTTCTCATGATGCATTTCGTCAGCGTTGCAGAAACGCAGATGAAACATGTGTTAACAGATGAAACAGTATCCATCGCTCTCTGCATATCGACTTTCGTCTAATTTAGTTAACAATGGACCGGTTTAGCATTCCATCACAACAGCAGCAGCAGCAGATACTTCCGGTCTGCTGTCTGACCAGAGGAGCTGCTGCTGCTGCTGCTGCTGCTGCAGCCTCCAGTCTCTCCGATCACGAGCATCATTAGGTATTTTGTCGCAAGAAATCGATATTCTCGTCGCCGTTATTTTTGACAGATGTTCTGTCTGCATATCCGTCCGTGTCTTTGTACCTCTGCGTTCGTCTGCATGTCTGTCCCTTTTATCCACTTGTCTATACATGTATATATAATGTCTACATAATGTCTATATATATATAATGTCTATATATATATAATGTATATAATGGACCGGCATAGCGTTCCATCATATAAATGTATCTCCTCCTCCTACTCTTCCTCCTCCTACTCTTCCTCTTCCTCCTCCTACTCTATTATATACTTGTATCTGACTACCATCTTGCCTATATAAGCGTATCTTCTTTGGTAAGCTTCTGTCTAATGCTTGTTTATCAGCCTGCCTTTCCATTGGTCTAAGCGTGTGTCTATCACATGCTCATCACGTTCGTCTGTCTTTCTGCTTGTCTGACTATGTCCCTCTCTCTGTTAAATCACGTCTGCTGCAGTTTAGAATGATAAGGTTGGGCAAAGGGAACATTTCGTTGGATATTATACACTCCATCTCTTTCAGTCGCAAAGATTAGGCGCCACATAATAATATTATGGTGAGGCTAATCTGTACCATAATTTATGTTTGTCAAGAAGAACACAAAGATGAATAAGGTAGAACCCTATTCAGGGCGATCACCGTGCAGACGCCAAAAGTTCCTTTATTATGGAATTGATTTAGATATTGGTAGACAGCAAAGTCATAAAACGACGAAAGACAACCCCATGCCCCTATATGCTAGTTCTGTTGATTTCGATGTTTTCTTGGCGTTGTGGATACGACTTCTGCTCATGTGTAACTCTGCTGATAGTGTTATTGGTTGTAGAAGAGAATATGTGACTGTTGATGGAAGTGTTCTGTGGTAGTGAAAAGGGAATTGTCAGTCGTTACCCCGCTGGTTACAGACTTATCGAACATGTTGACGTCATGACGCTGTGGTTGATTTGTTTTTATAGAACTACTTTCATTGGTACACGTCATCGCTCGGGTTACTTTTCCAGCATAAGTCTGACAGTGTATTCGCCCGGGGAATAGTCACGACTGTTGTCATCTGACTCCACAGGCAAAATATTTATATCATGGACGCATTTGTTTCTCGGTGGCGTGCTTCCTACATTACGTCAGACGACACAAACACTAACCCTCGTCCTAACCGATCATCATTGAGCGTTATTATTGTGTTGTTATGGGTTGAGTTGTTGTGAGTTATTGTTGAGTTGTTGTAAATTCAGTTATTGTGTGTTATTATTGTGTTGTTGTGAGTTGAATGATTGTGAGTTATTGTTGAGTTGTTGTTGTGTTGTTATGAGTTGAGTTATTATTCAGTTGTAATGAATTTAGTTATTGTGAGTTATTATTGTGTTGTTGTGAGTTGAATCATTGTTGAGTTGTTGTGAGTTGAGTTATTATTGTGTTGTTATGACTTGAGTTAATGTGAGTTATTGTTGAGTTGTTGTGAGTTTAGTTATTGTGAGTTATTATTGTGTTGTTGTGAGCTGAGTAATTGTGATGTGCTGTTGTTGTTTCAAGGCTTGAGTCTGTTCGTCGGCTTCATTATCTACATCGGAGCAGTGACTGAGGAGGCTGCCAATCGGTCTAAGTCGAAGGATGACCCAGCGTTCGTGTACAGCTACGGTCCCTCTCTTCTGCTCATTGTCGCTTCGTTCTTTGCCTCCGAAATGGCTGGCGTTATGGCCATCCATCTCTTCATCTCTCTCCGTCAACAGATCCACATCGCAGACAAAATACCTCATCTACAGCAGCAGCAGCAGCAGCAGCAACCCACCCGATCCAGCACAGACCAATGCTCCGCCAATGACGCCACCTCAGCAGCGGAGTCTCATCAGACGCAGGATAAGCCGACTGCATCTTCGGCGGGGGTGGCGCGGCTGTTCAGATATCCGAGCTCGAACGACGCCTCTGCCTGGACGATAGGCGCCCCTGCTGCAGGCCCCACCGTTGCCCCAAGGACTGCCTCATCCTCCGCCGTCGTTTACTCGGACACGGCCTGCAGCACCCCCTGTCGACGCACTGCATACCCCTTCTATGTGAGTTCTTGGAAGGCGGAGTTCAGGGAGGCACCGTCGAATGGACACACAGGACACGGAACGAACTGGGTAGACGACGACGTTGACCCGGATTTCCATCGAAGGATTACGCCGGTCTAGGGTGAATTATATCAATGTGGTGAATAATGTCAATGGTGACTAATGTCAATGGTTGAATAACGTCTAGGGTGAATAACGTCTAGGGTGAATAATATCTAGGGTGAATAATGTCTAGGGTGAATAATGTTTAGAGTTAATACTGTCCATGGGGTGAATAATGTCCAGCCTCTAGCCCAGTCTAGGGTGAATGATGTCAATGGGTGATTGGGTGAATTACTCCACCCCGTATGGGATAATGAAGTGGATTCTAGGTCTTCCAACATCTCTGGTGCCCTATTACAGAAGGACTATGAGTTCGATAGGAACAGTGCCAGTGCCATGTAGAGACACAGATCTAGGAAGGAATTGAACGAGAGAAAGCGAGAGGTCTAAACAAACAAGAGGCTTACTGCCTTTCAAATGCCATAACTTGCCATTATGTGTCACACAAATTGGTCTGACTGCTTGCTTAACGTTGCGAGCTGTCATGGTTGTAATAAACCCGAGCAAAGGCCAGTGATGTCATACACCGTCGTTAAACAAACATTTACTCTATCTCTCTCTGACTGTTTGACCATCATTTTCTCCTATAGGTTCTGGAGGATTACATGCAGGAAAGTCAGTGTTGAGTGGATGTAGGAGACCAACGTGGATGGAGTTCCAGACTTCACATGATTATATGCAATTTAACATGAGTCGTATTTGAACCGTCTAAAGACCATGCTGATACTTGATGTCCAGGATGAATAATGATGTTGGCTAGATGTTAACGTTGAATTTCCTACCATGTTGACTATCTTCTATGCATTATAATATGGACCCAGAATCAATCTGGAGATGATTGTGCTGTTATCGCGTGATATGGAATTGAATTCAAGTCCACATTTAGGCTACCATTATTCATGACAATGGGTGTAAATAATATTTGTAAATAATATTTGTATGTACCATGCTCCTCTATTCAGGCGTCGTTCTGGAACTGTCAGAGTATTGTTAATTTATATAGTCTCGTATTATAAGTAACGAGCGCGTCCTAGCATGCTGAGGCTAAAAATGAAGTCGGTTCATACCATTGACTGCTTCTCTAGTTTATGCTAAAAGGCTGATAATCCGTGCATATATTATAGTGAACTTGAGCCTCGATTGTTAAGCGAAACCTCAACTCAACTCAACTCAACTGGGTGGCTCATGTGTCTTAGCTATACAACAAAAGCGCAACATAAACCCAAGAGAGACGGAAACAGAAAGTAATAGATACTCGTAGAGTAGTAATCAATACTCTGACAGTTCCAGAACGACGCCTGAATAGAGGAGCATGGTATACATAAAATCAAACTAAAGTATAATTACATATACACGGTGGGCCAAAAAATGATCTTCACGGTTTTTTTACAATATTTTCATCAAAAGTCAAAAGTTTCAAATAATATTTTACAGACTGAAAGGCACTTCATATTTACGTACTCTTGCCAAATGTCAACAAAATATCTTAAATAGAACAAAAGTTATTAAACTTTTAATGACGTCGCCCACGGTTTTTTGATGGTTCAAAAACGTTTAGCAGTTTTTTTTATAATATTTCTACCAAAAGGAAAAATCTTTTAATGAAATTCTACGGGCTTGAATGTAGCTCATATTTACAGCAATACATAAAAGGACCAAATCTTATTGAACTATTCCAAAAGCAGCAAAAGTTACAGCACTATTAGGGAAAAATTTATTGCCTTACACATTTTTAAATTATCAGAATACAGTAGGGGTTTCACTAAAAATTCTTTAACTTTTATTGCGTTTGAAATATTTTAATAGAATTCGGTCGTTATGTGTAAATAGAAATTACCTTTAAGCTGTTAGAATTTCATTACAAGATTTTCACTTTTGGCGGAAATAATAGCAATGAACTGTTTGACGTTATTTTAACAATCAAGAGAAAGTATAATAACTATTGTTCTATTTCAAATATTTTGGTCAAAGTTGGCATTTATACGTACATATGAATTGCCTTACAGCATGTAAAATTTCATTTTAAAATTTCCAGTTTTGACGAAAATATTGCCAAAACACGTAGGGGGTCATTTTCTAAATAACCCTGCAGTGTGATTTTTGAACCATCAAAACAGTGGGTGACGTCACTAAAAGTTGAATAACTTTTGTTGTGTTTCAAATATTTTGATGAAATTTGGTGATTATACGTAGACATAAATTGCATATCAGCTTGTAAAATTGTATTTAAATATTTCTACTTTTGACGAAGATATTAACAAAAAACGTAAAGGGATAATTTTTTGGCCCACCTGTATGTGCATAAATAAACTGAGTTCCAAGCTCAACAAAAAACATATTTTGCCATTGCACAGATCTGTGTAAAGCGTTTGCGTTTATGTCAGCTCTATTTCTGAATAAATGAATATTGATTGGTTGCTGCTAAACTGAGAACTAGCACCACTAATGGTGTTGGGCATGGCAATTTAGTGGGATAGTCGCCGCCTTGCGTCCGAAGGGTCGCGGGTTCGATTCAAACCTAAGCCACTTTGTAGAGACCTTGAGCAAATCCTTCACTCCGACACACCTCAGGGCTGTGGTCGGGACCGCCTCTGAGTAGCAGTAGACTTGAAGAAGCGGTATAGAAATATGTGACTAAAATATAAAGTAATAAATAAAAGTATGCCAACTGTGTAATTAACGATCTCATAATGCCTCGACTATAATTGTGTAATAATAAGTTGTCTTGATAGTTTAAGGCTTACAGCTTATGTATGAATATATTATGTTGCGCCTTAAGTCAAGTTACCTTCAAAGGGCTTTGAATTCCTCTTTTTAATAAGGTAGTAAGGTTGGACTGCTGGAGTCAGTTGCTTTCACTTATCTTCTCCCTTAAGTTCCTTAACAGTCCATTGAATTTCTAGTAAGCACTCGCACAGGCTAAACATGGCTGCGTAAAATTACTATATTGTCACATTTTCTTTCGAGCACGATATGATCTTTCATGTATTTGAAAACGTGTTTCTGATTGTGTGTAAAGAACTTTATACGTTACTGGACTTGATTTTGAAACTGCAGTAATTCCTAAACATCTTTCATCACGTGGGCCTAAATCTATGTCCTAGTGAACATGTGTGTATATTATACAAACACATTATACACTGTGTAATGCATATTATACACCCTACCTGCATAGTACAGTGCATAGTGTATAGTGTATACTTGTATATTATATAAACCTAATTGCATGAATGCGTCGTAATGAATGAATTCTGGGCATGAATACACAACATACACATGTACAATTGTACATGTATAGGCATGCCACTCGGATTCCCCTCTAGGATTTCCATCAGCTTGATTTTCAGGAAACCAGTATCTCACTCCCTCCTCCTACCTCACTTCCGTGCACCCCAGACTCACCTCACTGCCGCCTATCTAGAGAGGTCATGACCTCTTGCCCTCAATCCTCGTTCACCCGAATCATTTATTCTGCTCATATATATACATGGGCGTCGCCTGACACGTGATTTGTTTCAATCTGTCACACAACAGATCCATTAATCAGACAGTCACATCTTGAGACAAGTTGTTTGGTGGTGTCTTCCTTCTGGATGCGTATCTGTCTGTCTGTCTTCCTCGCTGTCTCTCTTCCTCTTGCTACCGTTCCTTCCCATTTCCGTCTCTTACAGTGCCTACGAATCTACGAAGAACATCCACACAGGGTGGGCCAAAAAGTGAGAACACTACGGTTCTTTCTTAATATTTCGGTCTAAAGTAAGAATCTTCGATTAAAATCAATTCATATTTACGTAAAAGTCCCAAATTTCACCAAAATATCTCAAACAGAATAGAAGTTATTCAACTTTAGTGACGTTACCCACTGTTGTTGGTGCTTCAATTCCTTTAACAGTTGATTGCTAATAATTCGGCAAAAATTAAACATATTTTAATGAAATTTCACAAGCTTAAAGGTAACTCGTATTTACATATAACAACCGAATATTATCAAATTATTTCAAATGCAACAAAAGTTGCAGCACCATTATTGTAACGTCTGATGCATTACACTTTTTTAATCATCAGAGTACAGTAGGTGGACTCACTAAAAGTGTTGCCACTTTCGTTGACTTTGAAATATTTTGATAACATTTGGTGGCTATATGTAAATATGAGTTACCTTTAAGCTTGTGAAATTTCATTAAAATATTTGTACGTTTTGCCGAAATATTAGCAAGAAACTGTTAAACGCTATTGAAGCACCAAAAAACAGTGGGTGACGTCACTAAAAGTTGAATAACTTCTGTTCTGTGCGAGATATTTTGGTGAAATTTGGGATTGTTACGTCAATATGAATTGCCTTTCAGTCTGTAAAATTTTATTAAAGAATTCTTACTTTTGACTGAAATATTAAGAAACAACCGTATTGTTCTAACTTTTTTGCCCACCCTGTATACATATAAGATATATCCTGCCTTTTCCGAATTCCAATCGGATCTCCTCTAAAAATAAAACTTGGACACAGAAATAAGGCAGTAAGTAAGATGCGTTGATGAATTATTATTTCACCTGAATCAGATGACAAGCGTTGCTTATCCGTTGCAAGAGAAATCGAATCTGATCACTATAGGGTCATTCCATGTCTGCTAGACATGTTGCGTCTAGAAATCCTCCCCTCTCTCTCTCTCTCTCTATCTACTCGCTGGGGTGGATCTATTGCATGCCATGGACAACATTCCAACGAATGTTGACTAATGTAGCAACTGAATAGCATGTAGTCAGAAGTGAATAAGAAAGAATGTTCGGATGGCTGTCTCTGTCTATGTCAGCCGCATGTTGCTATTTCAGTAGATGATGACGAATGGCTTCGGAGTAGGAATAGGAACGCTTCTTTGCCTGAATAAACAAAACAGAAACAACTTTCAGAAAAGTCCATCGCTTTTCATGTAACATTCTGCAAGTTGAATATCTTGTAACTATAGGTCAATAACGATACTGACTGACTAACTCACTTAGGCCTACTGACTGACAAACTGACTGACTGATGGACTGACTGATTGACTTACTCATTGACAGAAGTTCTGTAGCATTGTATGCTAGCTGTAAAGGTTTATGTGGCGCCATTTTGAACGCATGAAACATAAGCTGTGAATTGCAGGGAGCCTCGAGAGAGAGAGAGGGGCTAAGGTTATCATGACAACTATTTACAACGACATAATAATTATTTTATGTATCCAACTGAAATTATGACACAGAGTAAAAGTTTAGTCATGAAGTTAGGCTTAGAGACCTTAGAAAGGTTAGAAATGGCAGAAACTATGATGACGACGTCCACAGGCGCCACCTGTTGAGTGTCAACGAAGTAAGGCAACAAATGCCAGTCAACCGAATTAATAGCATCAGTGCAGCTGTCTGCAGCAAAAGATAAACTACTTCCCCTCAAGAACATTCCCACTCTACTAAATTCACTGAGAAACGATTCTTACTGCAGTCTATCTTTGCGTTTGATGGAGCGCCCGTTTTGACTCATAGCGTTAAACCAAAGAGATTTATGGAATTCTCAAATTGCTGTTGACTTCTGGTAAGCTGCTTGCTGAAAGTTTGGTCTAGCTATAAAGCACGGTTGGAGTGTTCCTGTCTACATTTGACGTGGAACTTGATTCATTCGAGAATTCATTCATTCGAGAATTTGTATAGCACCTCTTAAAGTAGGACTACTCAGAGGTGCTCCCGACTCCAGCACGGTCAAAAAGAACAGTTTTTAGCCAACCATAGAACAGGCCAGAGTGAGTTCTAGGGAGCAGCCATAATAATAGTCACAGGTTGATAACTGTAGCATTCTTGCAGTGTAATACAGTCATCGTTCGTGGTCATCAAACCCTTGGATCTTATAATAATTATATGTACCTCTTCACAATATCTCTCCATCATTGTTGGTCGTGTGCCATTTTAGTCTGATCCACATCATTCCTCGATTTGTGTCTGTCCATTCTGTAGTAATAGTCCCAGGTCCATTCTCTCTCTGCGTTTTGGTCGTACCTTTCATTATACCAAGTGCCAGAGCTTTGAGATTTCTATCGTTACTCGTTCTGCAAACAATTCTGTGTTCGAATAGTCAAAGTCTTAGCTCAATGACTTTCTGAATAATGTATCGATCATTCTTACTCTTTTATACACTTCTTCATTTCCGATCTCCTGATCCATCCTACATATCCTCAAGATGTTAATAATTAGACAAAACACTTAACTTCACTTATAAGCCACAACTGCTGGAAAAGTAATCGTTAAAAGCTTTCCTATTTTTGATCATGAGACAAGTATGTTGATGATGAGATGAAACGATAGAACTGAATCGAATCAGATATTTCCTGGGACGCAGACTGCGGAGTATGATAAACGTAGGCCTAAATGCATCGCGGACCACAATTGTGGAAACAAGACCAACATGATACCAGAAGGCAAAATGAACGTCATAATGATTAAACTCATCGGCGTTTGGCTTGGACACGAGAGTATCAAGTAGTATATACGCTAATTGAGATTTTAAGCAGGACATGGTCAAGTTCATTACTGAGGAGCTTCTAGTTATTAAATAATAATAAGCAGAAGGCATCAGGGTCTGAATTTGAAAGAACGCACTTTAAGAATGAGACCTTTTGCCATTAGTAAACACCTAGTCATCGATTTCAAATGCAACCAAAGTAGTAGGAATTCATAGCTGCAGAAGAGACTTATTTCTTTGCATTAGTCAATATTTTTTAAGTGTTATTGGCAGCAAAACGTTTGCGCAGAGCCTTGTGGACGCCTATATACATCGTTGTAGTGTTCAACCAAGTGAGGAAATTGCTGGCTTGTGAATAAATCCGAAACATTTGAGTCTGCTAAGAAGGGGATTGAGCGATCGTTCGTCGCCAGACCTCTCTCTCTCCATTTGTCCGACCGTCTCTTGCAGCTTTCTATCCGGCTTTCTATCCGGCTCACTGAGCGACGACAACGCATGCCGGACCTTAGAAGGAGGACCGGGATTTAGCGTTTATGGATCCCAGTGGAACAGGAACGGAAAGTCCTATCTGGACGACGTCCATTGCAGTCGACACACACATGTACATTGTACACTGACGAATCGTCGAAAAGGATTTCACAGAACCACACTGCTGGTCAGCGGGCGCCGCTTTACTCAGCATGGATGTCCCTCTTCCCTTCCCTCCCATCTCCCTTTTCCCTTTCCCTCACTCTCTCTCCATTCCATCCCTCTCTCTCTTTTCCTCGAGCGACGCTTCGCATTTGGCGGAATTAACTCCGACGCGTCCAATATGCAAAGTGCGAGAGTATAAAGAGGAGGAGAAAATGGGACACGAGGGAAACAATGTACAATCGAAGGAGATGATCGCTTATATATGCAACGCTGCCATCGAACAGAACGGCAGCAAATGGCGCATTCATTGCTTAGTACTGGTGCACTCATGAGGCACACGAACGCCACTCTCTGCACTTTGTTGTCTATGAACAGGAGCGTGTCTGACAGAATACACGAATCACAAGAGCAGCTTTCGGACATCTCTCTCTGTTTCTGTCTCTCTCTCTGTCTCTCTCTCTCTCTGTCTCTCTCTCTGTCTCTCTCTGTCTCTCTGTCTCTGTCTCTGTCTCTCATTTCCCTCTCTCTCTCTCTCTCT
The DNA here is from genome assembly GCA_034693945.1 of Dendrobaena attemsi. NCBI lineage: Eukaryota > Metazoa > Annelida > Clitellata > Crassiclitellata > Lumbricidae > Dendrobaena > Dendrobaena attemsi. The sequence continues at coordinate 12,251 of JAQFXW010000706.1, forward strand.
CTCTCCCTCTCTCTCGCTCTCTCCTTCAGACTTTGATTAATCTCTCGCTTGGGAAGGGGTCAGTCACACATATCTCAATGATTCTAATAAGGTTGTGGCCTCAAGTGAACCTGCTTTTACTGAAGTCGTGATGTCGTTCACGGTCTTTTCTTATAGCACAACCTGTCCAAGGACCAGAGAAAATGACGGATATGTACATGCATATCTTATTATGCGATGATTGCAATCTGATGTTTAACGGGTAGAAGTCATGTTACAAGCAGTTTGGCCTGTGGCAATTTGAACAACGGCCAAAATGCTGTTGAATCACCTCAATGAAAACTATCATATACAAGCTCCTTAAGTTGATAGCTGAGTCTGTATAGCTGCTTCCAACACATTCAATGTCATGTATTGAAACCGTATCCGTCCCACCAACTACTCAATGGTTGTATTGCATTGTATTTGAGTATAATAATACTATGGCGTCTCTCAGGGGCTTCTATCTCTTTTTAGGACGGGACCAACTTGCGCCAAGTGGAAAACATAATTATTGTTACTTTCCAATTTTTGTCATAGTTTCTGTTCAGAGTCTACATTTTTAGTCCAGTCACGGATACACTCTTCTTGAGCAAATCAGTGCATTTATCTAAATAGAAATGGACTAAAACTCATTTGTGGCAACATGGATCCTGAAATAGAGGGAAAACCGGCCGCAAGGAGGAGGAAAGAAGAAGGACTGAGCCCGTGAGCCCTGCTGTTAGGGGGATTGAAGCCTCTGGCGCTTATATCGTAGTATGAACTTTTAGAGGCTCCTCCGCCTACGGTTGCTGATCGATGTTGATTCGCAGTTAACACGCCGAAGCGTTTCATTTACTACGCCACCTGGGGGAAAGAATGCTGAGTTTGCAATTGGGAGGCAACAGGACTTATATCTTTGTGCCAATGTCTTGTCCATGGTATACTTGTAGTACTTTCAGTGCAAAGCAATTGGGATTGAAAACTTGCCCAACGTTCCTACGTTGTACGCAGTAGCTTGAATCCACTACTCTCTGGTCATAAGGCACCGAATATTATATACCACTACACAACCTGGCCAACGATTAATTTAGGTCTATTGACCGCATATCCTAAAATATCGTAATCGTAACTCGAAATTTCTATTACACCCACAAAAGCGGAATCCGAGGAACCAGTTTACTCACAGGAAGATATAATTATTATATCTTAGTCGGGTGTATAACTGTATACTGCAAAGTACTGTATTATACCGGTTGGTGGACTTGATTCGTCTCTTCCTCTTCATCTTCTATCTGAACGCAGTTGTGTGGAACATGGAAAGCGGATCCATCCCTGATTCCGAGGCTGACGTCCAGGTAAACCGAATTGGTCAGAGATGCATATGCTGCAATGGAAAAGTCCGCAACAACAACAACAAAAAGATATGATGATGCTTTATATGTCTATCTGCAATGGATGGACTGAAGTCGCCTTCTTTCTTCCTTCAATAAATAATTGCGTCGTCCATTAAGAGGACATTTGACGAATGTCTTAGATACACTTACGTCAAATTGCATCATATAGAAATGGAGTCTTTGTAGTTGGCTAGATATAGATAGAGGGATAGATGGAGATAGGAAGAGATTCAGCAGAAGAGAATAGAGGAGAATGAATAATGCTACATCCATACAAGTGATAATATGATACAGACCTAGATAAACTACAGATTGTCACAAACTTTGTGTCCTTCTTCATTCACCGACCAATGAATAGAACCCTTCAGACGCGTCACAGCAGCTCATGTGTTTCTAATAATATCTTTGTTTATAGATTATCATCAAGTAAAGTGTCTGCAAGTCTTTATCAGCAGAAGCTCATGATGAAGTGTGACGTAATGGCAGCGTTGCACAGCTGTAGAATTTGCCAATCGTCTGACATGGATGGATGGATGCGTCGATGGCGTCAATTCTCAAGTTAAGCTTCAATGTATGGCAACTGTGGGACCATCTGCTGAGCTGAGCAGAACAACGAGTCTGCTCCCAACGAGAGATGCATCGGTGATGCATGGCGCCCTGAGCGATATTAGGAAAATCAGGCGATACACGTAAACAATCAGTCATCTGTTTCTATAAGGGACAGAGACTGAATGAGGAGGAGGAAGATGGGTCAGATATCAGCAGACATATCACATCATCTCTCCACCTGTGCATTAATATCGTGTGGCGTCGAAAGGAGACGTAATCTGATGAGAGGCGACACGCAGAGCTACAACCAAATCCATTATCTCTATAGCGTCGTCGCATTATACAGTCATCTTTCGTTTTCGTCTCGAGGCTACGCACATGAAACCTCGAGGCTGGAGACCTTTCCATCTTCCCACAGAGACACTGCAGGTGCCAATCGAGGTACGTGTACAGAGCATGCCCAGCACAGCATCAGCAGCAGCATCAGCAGCAGCAGCAATAGTAGTAGTAGTAGTAGCATAACCACCTGTCGAACTGCTTGACGAGTATACATGCAATTCAATTTACTCTGCAATAATATCATTCATTATGTGTGCATAGTGTGTAAGCTGTATAATTATGTGCACGAATGCACAAGTGCCCCATGTATATGCAAGTGTATATTTATGTGTCTGTCTATAATCTAGACACGGCTATTGTTCTTCAGAAAGTTCGTCTTACTCCATTTCATTTTTCAGTTCTCATCACTGATGCCAAACTGCTAGCTTGCCTTCCAAAGTACTCTCGCAACTCTAATAATTATATTTGAAGAATTCCTTTGTTTCCCTCTCCATGCTTTCTCACGCAATTCAAAATATAGTGACACTTATCTTCAAGGTTCAGTTGGGTCTTACTCTCAAATATCTTGCTGACATGATCGCTCGTTCTCACACTGCAATGCACTTCCTTCCTCTGTTCGTTCAAAATTTCTTCTGCAGGCTTCTGGCAATCTGTCTTCTCCGCCCGATCTCTTCTCAAGAATAGTATATTCGTCTCTTTACCCCGCGGGGCCGTGCGCACTGGAAGCGCTTCTGAACGGTTTGCCCTACTACCTAACAAGTTTCAGAGGCGATATATAAATGTTAGCATGCGATACGATATGATAGGTATATATGTATGTAGGCGTCTGTATAGGTGCATGTGTGTGTTGACGTCTGTGTTAGTGTGCGAAGTATACATTGCATGTATAGTCTGGTAAGGATAGTCTTCAGCTGAGTAGTTCGTGCACACGATTTTTAAGCCTGTAGCTACTATTCAACATTTTAGTCTCCAGTTGCAATACGTTAAACTATTTAGCGCTTCACGGGAATAAAAGACCGAGAGTGGAACACTGGTCCTGTTTAAAGCCCCGATTAGGTTTCCAAATAGGCTAGAATAGTTTGGATCACGTGGTCATAACGTCTAATCTTTCCTTGTCTGTGGATACGACGTCATTGGATGACATTTACAGAAACTCTGTCCATTGTCGTTCACTGCAGCTGCTTATTGTGCGGCTGAGCAGGTCAAGTTACTGGAACCATTCCCACGAAATGGTCGGAAAGACGAGAGAACACGTCATATAAACATCAGCCGCATATATTATAGGCTAAAGAGTCGCCTAACTTGTCATAAATAATTTCTGTCTTCATCCATTTATGTCGGAGTCTTTCCCTCGTCCTACACCAACAACTGCATGCATGCCGCAGCTCATATCCAATTACCGTCCATTATTTCAGTTCTGTCTTCAATATTTCTTTTCAGCGTATAGGCTGAATATAGGCCTACCTTCTTCAAAGTCATTTGACATCGTTCTCAGAATTGTCTGGTTTTATGGTCTTCGGTGCATAACTGGCTCTTCTGTGCTCATAACCTACGCATGTTGCCATTTACTTTAGGCTTGTAGAGAGCAGCTGTTGTACTAACCTCCCTTCGACATGAAGATCTCTTCTGATATCGGAACACAGTTTTCCTGGATGACCGTCGTTCTCGTGGTCAGATTGAAGGGACTTGTAATCTGCCACATTCCGACTGGAATGTTAGTTCCCAGGATGTACTGTCCTAGAAACTCTGCCTCGTCTAAGTAGACAGCAAATACAATGGCATCAGATTGTTTATAGAAGCCCTGATGCATCTTCAGTTAAAGTATGACATTCTGATCCCATTCATAAATTAGCTAATTAGGCGGTGTCTTAGCTTCCCAGGTCAAATATGATATGCCTTCGTCAAATGAAGAGAAACTATTTTGATACGCTTATGGAAGAGTCTTACTTATATAACATGCGCTTAACATAATTGATTAACTTATTGTTGCGCTTCAAAAACTGGCGCATTTCTGTTTTAAGGAACAAAAACGACTGAATCAATTCAGCAACGAAGTAACTTTACTTTACAGGTTCACTACCTGTCTCGATTGTACACATGGCATCGAGATTCTAACTGAAAAAGAACATTTTGAGCGTCTTAATCAATTAGCAGCGATGATGTTTATTCGCACTGGACTGTAGGCCTATACTAGGCCTAGTAAATGTTTGTAAACACATGAGATACGAAACTGTCCTGACTCTGTGTTGACCTGTAACCACACATCGCAAAGTAGTTTATAATGTATGCATCGCAAACCATCGCAGTTCTTGCATCAAACCCCGGATATAGGGCCTAGTAATATAATCCTGACCTACTTTAAGTATAGGCCTATAGGTCTACGTTCAGCGAGACGTTCAACATGGTTTAGGCTATGGCGTTTGATCGAAGTTGAGTACAAGAGTTTATATATACATACACAACATCACTATTATCACGCGACCCCATAGCTGTTGCATGTGAATGCGAGTGAATCTTAGGGTCTACGGGAATCTGTCGACTGTAAGCATAATGGTGAAAACGCGTCCGTCCTTTTCTTCTTCATCTGACCTCTGTGAAGGTCAATTGCCGCCGGTCCAAGGCCACACACGGACCATGCGGTAGTTGGATAAATGAGATAAACGATGTTGCAAATGAGGAACAGATCGATTTGACCGATGTCCGCCGATGGCTATCTCTCTCCTCTCTCTCTCTCTCTCTCTCTCTCTCTCTCTCTCTCTCTCTCT
>JAQFXW010000707.1:0-17296 GCA_034693945.1 Dendrobaena attemsi
CCATATAACGTAACTAATTCATGTTAACATTCCGACATTTAAAAACACCGTCATTTTTGACGGGTTATAGCTAGTATTATAATAAATAAGGAACTCCTGCCTCAAGTCCAAACTCTTCATTATCATCAGAAGTCCAGCAGCACAACAGACTGTCAGTTTTACATGATGCATCACAGTTACCACAAAATCCCCATGCTAACCATTGGTAGAACTTATCAAAACGAGTTCCATACAATGCAGCAATTCTTCAATTGCTATTGACATGATTTTTATAGTGCGGCTCCAAGATGAATTCAACGTAAAAGAGCAAAACCAGGCAAATCAACCCAATCTGTTCTCAATGCACACTTTGGCAACCATTACATGTTCCAGTAAAATCAACAGACAATTAGACATGCCTGAGCAATTACAATTGAAGCTTTGAAGGCAATGTCCTTATATGAATGACTTTGACATGTAATTGACATGTCTTGGCATTGTCTTGCAACATAATTATGTTCCGGCCAAAACCCTCCCTCCACTGCAAATCTATAAACAGAACAACATGATAAAAAACTTACTCGCAAGTCTTTCTTGTTCTTCTGCTGATTGGCCAGAAGCAGTTCGACGATTTCGACGTTCTCTTCATTGATCGCATGCAGAATGGCATCCCCAATCTGTGCACCGTGACGCAGAAGAAGGTCAACGATCTCTATACTGTCGTTGTCGATTGCGATCAGAAGCGCTGAGCGACCGACTAGATCGAGGCAGTTGACATTGACTGACTTCTGATCGAGAAGGCGATTAACTGTGACGATGTCACCCCTTTCCACAGACAACAGAAACTGATGGTCATCCTTCATCTGAGATATCTCCACTGTTGTCTTCAGATGCTCGCGGGAATCAGCACCGGGGTCGCTGGCCACGCCCTCTGCCAGTTCCAGAGACGGCATTTTGCGGCTGTTTGTCACCTCCTTGTAGACCTGGAACAGGTTTTTCATTTTTGCGAAATGGGAAACACGACCTGGAAATGAGAAAAGGCTGGATCAATTGGTAACAATGCGTCGGATGATACACACGCTGGTTGATTACCTCGACGAGTGTAATATACGCACATTAATACAAGCAGCGTAAATCCAGGTGATGCATTAGCACCCATTCACCACACGATCACAGATCACACACACACACACGGCCTCCCTATAGCAAGAGACTCTCTCTCACTCACCTGAGCCCAGCACAGATGATGCCACACTATAGAATACAGGTATGACAGTCAGCCGTTAAAATCCCGCGGCTTCAGTATTCACACAATCTATTGCATCATTGCTCGGGTCACTATAATCATGCTTGTGAACTTTAAAAAGCTAATTTCAGGGCAACATCTTCTTCAAGAGTGTTGTGTCATGTCACAATGATTGTGGACATACTTATTATGTCGAGTGGAGAACCGAGAATAGTATTTTCTCATTCTCGTTGATTTATGGTTTCTCGAAGCTTTATGTGCCTAATCTGGTGCCTACTATATAAGTTTAATAGTTTTGTTTTCGCATTACTCATTTGTTGCATTCAAATTTTAAGGCAATAGGTTTTGCTTTAGTTCATGTTTGTCTTGCCATTCAAGAAATGACTATTCAACTGGCTTCCACCTGAATTTACACAAAGCTGTTTTAGGCCGACTTTAAATATGTATCGTTAGCACTAGTATGAATGTACTTAACATACTGAACATGATTTATGGTAACACAGATCATGAAGCACTTATGACACTAAAGGCTGATGAAAATACAGCATCGCGTGACAATCATTGTCAATCAATAGTAACTGACATAAAAAGGACCGGCGCAATAAAATATTTGAAAATGTTATGTTATGAAAACAGCATGCCAACATCAAATCACTCTGTAAAGACAATGGATAGGCCTACATGAATATGGTAACATAACAAAACTGTAGCCTTGCAGACCCAGATGGGAAAAACAGAAATACAGAGGCAGACATGATTGGAATATTGAATTGCTGAAGTTTTCTTGTAGTGTACTATAGGACCCCCACCCTAGACACAATGCAGTGCCTGTGAATACGCTGGTGCCCAATGCTTAGCTTTCAATTAGCAATTTAAACATCTGGATTGTTAATCGAAATGCAGCAGAACTTGATAATATAATTATAGACTTCAATTTAAAATCCATATGCTCTCTGTCCCAGCTGTTAATCACTGAAAGTCTGGCTTTGACAACTCCTTCTACTTATAAAAGTAACTTCCAGCAAAGCGTAACACTTAACACTGTCAAATAAGTAGTTTTATCCCAGGAAAATAGTCAGCTGAACATCATGAGCTTAGAACTTCTTATTTATGAGATAAATTAAACTCTTATTTATGATACACTATCTGTTTAAGAATTAAACTTTTGGTAGGCACCTAGGCATCAATTGAAATTAGCAGTAGGACCATAGGTCAAATATGTTGGAAAAGTTTAAGCACTATTCACTAACATTTGAAAATTACACAAGTTTGAATGGTGCAAGCACTGTGCCTCAAGTTTTAATTATTTTATGCATTTTATGAAATCGCAGACAACACAATGGACATTGATTATGCATTTTGCATTACTCTTCAGATATTCAATTTAATTTCTGACTGAGCTACACATTATAAACTACCGGTAGGCCTCGAACTTTAACCCTTTGAACCCGAGGCTCCTGTAACGCTATGGATAACGGAAAAGCGGCCTGTTGGGTTCAAAGAGTTAATGTCAACAGCTATACTGTTGATTTAACTGTTAATTCTGATTTCTGACCACGATTCACGCCAGTATTATTGTAGTCATTACATTTGCCAGCAAGGCAACAACTGAGGGCAAATGCTTGAGTAGTGCTTTATAAATTGCTTAGTATGCCTAAATAAATATCAGTTGATTGTTTGAAATGACAGAAAATTAACATCCAAATAATGTTCATGAAATTATTATTTGGCAGACTGCAACAAAATAATGTAATTTAATACGTGTAATTCAAATACTGCATCCGTCACTAATATAAACAATTACAAAAGTAGAAACTTAACCAATTTTGGTTGAGACAAATGAATTAGGGCATGCATGGTCTAATGCTAAAGTTACACATAAGCACTTGCCATATAAGCATAGTTACAATATTTTAACATATGATTTCTAAATTATTTTCTGGAACCTTGCTTCGCATGGTTAACGGGGCGTTAACACATTTACGACTCTGCTACAAGAATTACATGTCTGGTGATTCTGATATGGTACAAATGGAATAAGGCTCTGCTTACAATGTTTGATAAAAGCGACGCCATCTAAACAACACCAACACTTCATAAAAACTGACAGATAAACTGAATTCTTGACAATTTCCTTTTCTGACGTCCTCCAATCAATCACGCAGTTGACTGCACTTGGCGCTCGCTCGTCCACTGACTTAATCTCTGTCTTGCCGCAGCAGTAAACTTATAATATGCGGCTTGTAGGCTTAAGTCGAAATTTTGGCATTAGTCCACGACTAGGCTAAGGAAGTTAGGCTATTATTTATAAGGAAGTTAGGCTATTTATAAGGAAGTTAGGCTATTTATTGCAGCTCTTCTATCGTTGGCTTACAATATTCCCATGATTGACAATGTTCAGAGTTGAATTGCATGTTGAATTTGGATGGATTATAAGATATTATTTGGTTGATAATGGATTAAAGTAGTCTTGGAGATAAGGTTAGAAGATGGAAGGTGAGTTTATGTGAGAGCACCGATTATGGCTTCAGAGGGGCCCTACTACACAGCTCTTTAAAATAAAATGTAAATGTAGGCAATTATCTATGGCGACTGTATGGCCTCTGCCCCTGTTCATTTTTCAATGAATTCAGCGGGTGAGATCCTACAGTACCGCTCGTCCGTTTGAATGGAAATGTCTTTTGATAATAAACAAATACGATAATGATTACTGACCAGAGAATTCGGCATTCATTGCTTTGATCTGCTTAAAGACAAGAATCCAAGCTGTAGGACTACCAAAGTCTACGACTCTACTATCTTTGGGACTACTGCCAATCAGTTGATAAGGGAAAGCAGTAGCGTTTTTACCAGTAATTGGTTAACATTTCACCAGTAACTGAATTCCAATTTCAATGGAGAAAATTGTGACATTATTGGACCCCTTGTTTGCATTGTGAAAAGAAGTGGTTTCAAAAGTATCTACCGCACTCGGATGATCAGGTTAATAGCCTAAGTGTCCAGATGCAAGAACAACAAGTTACAATACAGAACAATAGAATGCGCTACAATTACAATACTTATTTACTAAATACAATACAGTGCTTGGAGCTGCATGGCTGGCTAGTTGAAATTCCCAAGTTTGACCGTGTTTCAGACTTTATCCAGATTGAGCAGAATTGGCTACTTGTTTTATACTACACACCATAATATCCAGTACAATTAGTTAGCCTTGGTTTGGCACCTGCCTTGAGCTCTCCTGATCGATATTAAGAGATCTGTGTATTTCCGTTGATAAGGAACAGACTTGGAATGGTGGTTATCACCTGAAGTAGTTCATGAGACGGGTCAAAAAAGTTTTCCTACTTACTGGTATGTTATCATTTCACGGCTTGGAAAACAACTCCAAGGTGAATATTTTAGTGATTTGCGTCCTTTTTAAAAATGTCTATGATTACTATGTCACACTATCTAGATATTTATTAGTCATTCAATATTGTGTGCATCAAACTATGCACCACATGTAACATGTATTTTGGAGTTTTTGCGTAAAAAAGATATTGAAGTGTTATGAGATTTTACTTTCTTTACACAATTAGGCTAAATCAATTCATCTGATTTCTCAAAAGCAATAAATGTGATTTCGGATTATTTATTTATTCACACATTTTATAGCACCCCTTCAAGAAAACTACTCAGAGGCATTCCCAAACCAGCCCCTGCGAAAGGGCACAGTTTTAAGAGATGAATAAAATAAACTAGAAGATAGAAAAGTCTTTAGGCAATAAACCTTTAATTTATTCTTTAGGATTAATGGTATCATCACTCCTTAGCCATAGCTGCTCTGGATTGAACTCTTGCCAGTACTATGACAGATAACTGACCCCTCCTACGAACTCACGAAAACCTCGTCTCTTGCTGTTACCATTCACAACTGCAAACACTACTCTTTCAACAATCCCATCCAGATTCCCCCTCGTCTCCCCATAGTTTAAACGGTACACATTATCTGCCTTAGCTGTATGCCTGACTTCTTCTGATCTTGACCTCTGCCTAACAATTCTGATTTGACTAAGCACCTGTATATGTGTATAAACTGGTTCCCGAGAATTTGCTTTTGTGGGCACTCTAGACATCTTGAGATTTATGGTTCAGTAGACCAGACATGAAACAAAGATTTAAAATAAGACGAATTTGCTGCAGCTATGCATCAACATTATGAAAAAAAGGTTTAAGTAAGACAACAGCATTTCATCAAAAAGGAATCTGATCACAAGCAATTTTAATGAACATAACAAGGCATTTGAAAATGCTGAATTTGAATTAAATCTGCTGCTTAGAAGCACAACCTTTGTACACTGCCTGGTGCCTATGAACAAGGCATTGATTTTTCTTATTCAGCACTAGAATCTGGAATGTTGTTTGAAGCACATCCCTTGTAAATAGCATAACATGATCTGATATTCTTCATCCTCTACGTATAAATCACACAAAAGCACCGATCATCTCGGATATAATTTATGCACTCAAGTCCAAGTGACTTCATGTAATACAACCGGGAAGGTTAAAACAAAGTCAATTCACAAAGAACCCCAATTTCTGTGAATTTATTATCTTTGAATAGGGTTTATGCATTGTGAATTTGTGGCTAATCTCAAACAGCATCAAATCTCAAACTGCGAGATACATTTAAACTCGTACAGAATTGTTTTTGCCTTAAAGTGTTCCGCTTGTATAAAAGAGGATGCTTGGACATTTAAAGTTGACTGTCTTCTACGTCCGAATCAGATGCCTCTCCATCCTCCTCCATATCTTCGCCGCTGAGTAGGCTCTTGCGGTCAGCCGTATCCATGACGGCCACTCGTGGTGACCAGCTGCTGAGACTGAGCCTCTGAAGGATGCTGTCGCGCAGGCTGGTGTCCTTCAGCTCCGGGAAGCCGTCGTTCATAACTCCGTGGTAGAGGACGATGTGGTCATCACCCGGTCGTGACATCTCCTGCTTGTAGTCCGAAATATACTGCTTGCTTGCCAGCTGCTTGCAGTTCGGTTTCTTCCACCTTTAGCACAGAGACAGACCATTTGCTAACAACTGTAGAGCAACTGTCAGTCGCGTATTTAGGCACAAGTTAAAAAGCCTCCAGCTAAAAATGTGGTAGCAATTCATATGCATCAAAGGTCAGATATAGAAGACAAGAATGAACTGCTTGTCTCAGCACATTCAACTGAGGCTCCGGAGCATCCAGAAAGTGCAGCTGCTAGATGCATGGTCTGCAGAGTGATCTCACAAGTGCTTAGTTGTAGGACGATTCAGTATGTCATTTCTCTGATTCATTGAGAAGGTCATTATTACTTCTATATTAATTACATTTTTTAATATTATTTGTTTATTACAAAGGAATCACATTTCATCGTCACATTGACATCATCATTCATGTTGTACAGTTGCCTAGCAAGAGGAAGCCAGAAAAAGCTGAACGCTTAAAAGACATGGCCCCTTGTTCAGGATAGGTTCACGTTGCAGTCATGTTAGATGTTACACTGTACACAATGAGATAGTGTAGACCTGTTTAACGAGTTACAAACAGTCATAGTGAGCACAATTAACAATAATTGTAGTTATGATCACAGACTAACATTAAGCAAAAGAACAAGAGTTTGAGTTTTATTTCTAGGATATTCCATAATCAAATCTAAGATAGAGATGAAGCGAACTAAATGATAAAAGTATGGTAAATAAAATGCATACATGTGAAAATAATTTGAATTTTTCACTTTAAATGCCTTGCTATTGAATAATTAAAGGCAAGTAGATTCTGGTGTAATTTGTTACCAAAAGACCTCTATGCTTAACTGAGTGCAATGTAGTGAACAGCAGTTAAGAATTACATCCTTAACAAATTGGAAAAATCTAATCTAAACTGAGAACTTGAACTTTCAGCTCAAACTGTGATGTAGTTGGGTAATTGCTAATCCTCTGTAACACTATAGACAAAGAGTTAGCTATGAAAAAATGATCATCTCTGTATTTATGTGTTATTTTAATTCATTTAACCTCCTTCATAAAATAGGGTGTATACATTTGCTTGCGCTTACATGGCTGGTCTGAACAGATCACATTTCTTGTCGAAAAATGTCAAATCGATTTTCTACAGCAAGCATCAAATAGTTTTACAACAAGACTACCATATGTTTGACTCACAGCTTGAGGAGAAGAGACAGACCAACGACCGAAACGGAAGACAAGGCCATTGCAGCAGACGCCATCCATGGCTGCAGAACGAAGCCAACTGGCATGAAGACTCCTGCGCATGAAAACCGACTACATATTGTAACCTAAAAACTTCTAATGCCCGGTGTTTTAATTGTTGGAGGTTGGACCCCTCCAGTCACTTGTCTAACCCCTCAGTTAAGTGACTAAAATGTGTTAAGGGGTCAGGAACTGCCCCCCTCCAGTTCTTTGGCCGCTCTAAAAAGAGAAAAATAGGGAGAAAAATGACAAATTTAGGGGTATGCAGAAGATTTTCATAAAAAAATACGAGTAATTACACAAAATAGACCTGGTAAATCTTTTAAGGCACACATATGGAACATTTTTGCCTCAGACGGTCACAATTCTTGACCCCTAGTTCATTTTGGACGACTATAACACTGCTAATTCCCCAGTATCAGATTCACTTGCAGTGAACGACATACTGAAAACATTGTGCTGCAGAAGTCAGGTTGAAATCAATTCAAATGAAATTACTTAATACAGTGATAGTAACCCTTAGAACCTGAAATGCTCTAAAATGGACTGGAATCGGATGTAAATCATACGCACAAAACCAGACTCACCAACGAGCTTGTGAAGCATTATGTTTGTAATTAGTCACTCATATGATGCACTTCAACTACTGCAGAGGTGCACAACTGTTACTTTATTTGCACCCTCTCATGGGAGTCATGGTTCACCATATGCTGCACGAACATTTGGTCACTGGAAATTTAGTTCAGAGAGAATGTTAAGTTTTCTTGGATTCTCAGCTGGTTGATAGTTGAAATATTTGGAAACTACTTTTGTTCATGGTCTGGACTGCGATCATGCGCACGTATGCAAATTATCCTTGAGTATCATTGACTCCAACTGACCTGCAGCAATTGGAATTCCAATTAAGTTGTAGACACTTGCAGCAAAGAAGTTTAGTCGGATGCGACGCACGGTTGTCTTTGACAGTTTCATGGCAGCAACAACATCCACCAGATCGTTCTTATGTTGCAAAGAACAGAAAGATAATCATAGCAATGTCTCTGCAGCCATAACTCGTCTCTTTTAACTATGTATACACACAAGCATGCATATACATTTCGGTCAAGTTTAAATAAAAGAACATAGTTAAAAGTCAATCATTTAAAGCCTTACAACCAAACATGTTTCTTTTTTGTTAAAACCATCGGAGACAATTTGCGAATAAAAGTCTATATTCGTAGGTAACTCAGGTGTCTAAAAGTTTATGCAGCTTTGGTGAAATTTACTGAATTTTAAGCCTGATTTGCTTACTCGCTGTTAAAGCAAATGGACAATTCATTAGCACTAACTGAGGTACAGTGTACCTCAGTTTGTTATCAGTTGCCTGAACTGAGCATGCAGACGCAAAGCTACAACTGGTGGTGATAGACCCAGGTCCCAGGCCGCATGGAAAATGTAGGTCCCCCCATTAATAGCTTTATACCACTGATGAAACAAAAGTAGTCAACTTCTCAGCATCTACTAACTCTGATGAGAACGATGTCCGCAGCCTCTACAGCGACATCCGTTCCTGTTCCAATAGCGATCCCAACGTCAGCCTGGGCAAGCGCAGGAGAATCGTTGACCCCATCACCAACCATGGCAACCTTTCGACCTTTCTTCTGCAGCTCCTTGACCTTGCTCACCTTGTGTAAAGGAAGGACTTCTGCAAAGACTATGTTGATTCCAACCTGCACAGGAATTGTAAATGCAAAAAATGGCATCATCTCAATATAATATAATCTGCAGAGTAAAATAATTGTACTTGATACATCAAAGAATATTCAATATACATCATTCGCAGTAGACTGTAGCAAGTCCTGCAATTAAGGCTTCTCTTTGTCAAAATGTATGGCTACACGGGACTAATCGTCATCATAGAGGACTTATAGATTTAGGGGCAGGTGGCTAAAGCTGTTTAATTGTCAGTCTGTCCGTCCTTGTCTCTGTCTGTCTGTACCTGTTTGGCGATTGCTTTTGCCGTTCTCCTGTTGTCTCCAGTGAGCAGCATCACATCAAGCCCCATTTTCTTAAGGGTGTAAACGGCCAAATGGGCCTCCGATTTGACTGTATCAGCAACGGCCAGCATCGCAACAACTTGCCCTGAAACATCAGAAATTATGCTAAATGGACTGCAGTAGATCAGAGAGATCAATGTTGCCTAGTAACACAAAACGAAAGATTCTTGCTGGCAGCACAAACACAAGACAGCGAACCCAAACACTGCATCACAAATTGGAAGCTCAACTCAGTTGGCTACCACACCCCACAAATACATTGTGGGCTCATGGGGCAATGTCCTACGATTATATGACAGAGCACGAAAACCATGTCGCGTCAAAGAAAGAAAGAGAGACACCATGTAACACTACGTTGTAGTTCTTGCACGAAGCGTTAGTCAGTAGCATCAGTTCAGTCAATACCATTACGAGTTAAGCATAAGTGCATACACCTGAGCACAGGTAAACATAAACAAGTCAATACAACTATTGAACGCAAAGGAACAATTCTACAGTTCTTAAACAAAAATCAATATCATTAGCGCAAATATAATTGATCGTCTTCCAAAAACTACATTTACCGTCAATGGCACAAAGAACGGCAGTCTGTCCTTGAACTTCATGTTCCTCCATGGCCTTGTTCACGTCATCCGCCACTTCCAGGCCATTCCGCGTCATCCACTTCCGGTTTCCAATCAAGACGGAATAGATCTGGGATGCCATTGCACCAACTGGGTTATCTGAATACGATATTCATACATTAATCAAAGGCCAGTAATGAATCAACATGAGCCAAACACACAGCAACCAACAGACATGCATCTATCAATACTCCTAATATAACCCCTACTAGCAAAGCACTTCATCTTCTAGTAGATCCCAACAAGGGTGCTCTAAGACAGAACATGAATACAATGGGAGAGAGAGAGACTAACAGAATGGTGGTCTAAAGCATGAGAAGTCAAAACTTATATACAAATGAATATCCAGCCTTGTAACTACTCCATACTAATTCTATTCTGACAGACATAGATATTGCAAATCAACAATATCTTAATCTTTAAGATAAACTGACCTTCAATCTGAGGACTCGAACCAACAGCATTTTCGTCTGAGTGGAGTCTTGTGATGACGGCTTTTACGCTCAGTGAACTGTTACGTCGGTTCATTGTTTCCACATCAGTGACTTCGGATTCAATGACTGATTCAATATTAGATACGCTGCACTTGAGGCCACAGCCAGGCACAGCAGCAAAGTTGGTCACTTTGCCCAGTTGCTCCACATTCATCATCTCAAAACGTTAAAAAAGAGCACTTTAGAGCAGTCTGACCTAAATAAATGCACTCAACAAACAAATGCAAGCATTTAGGAATACATGTTCCCTAAGTCAAACAAGGTCAAATTTCACCCATTTGTTCTTGGAATGGTTTGCAGGTCTCCAAACTTCATGGCTGGAGTAGACCCACTTCCACCATCCAGGTCCATCATAGTCGGCATATGTTTTGGTCTTTCAATGGTCACCTCAGGTTCCTTGGATAGACAGATATCAGAGTGCAGAGTACCCTGGCATTTTCCAGCCTGCCACTACCGTTACAGTATGTGATTGCTATCTAGTGTTTACCCTCTATTACGAACAGATTTATCAGATGTAATTCCCAATAATGAAGTAATGCCAAATTGAGAATTACATCTGTTAAATCTGTTCGTAATAGAGGGTAAACACTTGTCTACCCCATTTAGCTGGCTTGCCAGACACTCAATTGGACACCCTTTTAGCAGCATGGCTGTGTTACGGCGCCATATAAATTGTCGTCATTATTACCAATTATTATTACCCTAATGCCTAAGATACACATCTCATATGGCATTTCCACAAATGCAATACATACTATATACTTACTTAATGATTTATCAAAACCTACTGGGATTAATTCATTAAGAAAACCCCAAAAACTCAGATAGTAAAAAAGAGAAACACGAAACAACTGAAGTATAAGATATAGAAAATCACATGATAAACAAATACACAGCTGATTACCTTTTTAACATATTTGACAATGGCGTTTGCAATTGGATGTTCGCTGCTCGCTTCCGCTGTACCAGCAATTACCAGAAGAATATGAAGAGGACAAACAGACTCCTTCACAAACATAGCGACCCGAGAGACTCGGGGAACGCCGTGCGTAAGAGTACCCGTCTTGTCAAAAACTATGCTGTTAATCTGAAAACAATGAGGACATGACACTTGGTTCAATAAAGACCAATTGCTGTCGAATAAAGAAGATTACACCGAGGTCAAAGTTAATTGGGTCAGAATGCAGAAAAAATACATTAAACAAAACAGGTAATATGGATAACTTCAAAATCTATGTCGTAAAGAGTTAATCAAAATTAATCTTACTTCTGTGTGGTGCGTGGTAATGTAGTGATGAAGGTCGCCGCCTTGCAACCGAAGGGCTGCAGGTTCGATTTCCACCCACCGCATAAGGACCTTAAGCAAGTCCTTCACTCACAATTACTTGAGGCGCTTTGGCATGTTGACTCCGACATACCTTTGGGCTGTGATCAGGGCTGCCTTTGAGTACTAAATGGACTTGAAGGGGCAGTATAGAAATCTGTTCATGAATAAATTAATAAATAACTAAATTAGGACTACAATGTTTCACAATTGCGAAAAATTTATCATCTAGCTCAACATAACTGCAGACTTTTATTAGAAACTTACATGTTCACAATAATAATAATATTAAAAGTAATTATGACTAACATAAGAAATCAATTGGCGCTCACAAAATTTGGTGGTCCAACAATATAACAAATTCAGTGGTGTTGCAATACGAAAAATGTCTCTCACCACAAACAAAGCGACACTAATGTCCACCTAAACATGGTTTCCAGAGAAAGAATAACACTGCAGTGTCACATACCTTGTGAACCTTTTCCAGAGGCTCCCCACCTTTGATGAGAATACCATTCACGGCACCAATGCCAGTGCCGACCATGACTGCTGTAGGGGTTGCCAGGCCAAGAGCGCAGGGACAGGCGATGCTGAGGACGGTGATGGCAAAACGGAATGCATGTTCAAATACAGCCTCGTGGATGTTACGACCCTTGGACTAGAAACAATAAACAACAATTGTTGAATCGATGCGTAGGCCACACTTTGTCGAGAATAATAATAATAATAATAAGCAATTAATTAAGAACTTTGGATTGCTCTGGTCACAATAATTGTTTGAAATTGACATGAACATCGATCATAATCGTATCATAGAGCCTCTCGTATAGTGTGGACTACTCAGAGGCGCTCCCGACTATGCAGCGCTCGCTGGCTGATGCTGAGTTGGAGTTTACATGCCAAAGCGTCTCATTTACAGCGCCACCTGGCGAAAGACGGTTGACTTTACCTAGGTGACTCTGTCTTAGACCTATCATTAAGTGGGGCGCGGTAGTGTAGTGGTGAAGGTCGCCGCCTTGTAACCAAAGGGTTCCAGGTTCAAATCCCACCCGCCGCATAAGGACCTTTAGCAAGTCCTTCACTCACAATTGCTCAAGCGCTTCGGCATGTAAAACTCCGACACAGCTTTGGGCTGTAGTTGGGACCGCCTCTGAGTAGTAGTGGCCTGTAAGAGGCGGTATAGAAATACACAAATACAATACAATACAATACATGTAGGGCTGTATTTGTCATAACAGCTGCAACTGCTGTCTTGTCCATTATACTCGGCCGCCTCCCCAGAGTATAAATATTGTGAGTGAAAGACTTGCTCAACAGCTGCTCAAGGTCCTTCTTCACAAGTGCATCCTTCACTTAGATACCAGATAGCGCTGTAGACAGGTTATGACAGATAATAATAATTATTATAAATTATTATTAATATTATATATAATTATATTATATATTATTCTTATTATATTATATATTATTCTTATTATATTATATATTATTCTTATATATTATTATATATTATTATTATTATAAATTATTTATTATGTAGGCCTGAACTCACATATTAAGCAGTAGCGTTGCCTATGTATTAATATTGCGTAACAGGCCTGCGTACAGGCTATGTATAATTGTCTTTATACTTTATAGTAATATGTAAGCTTACTTAAGCCTATAATAATAGACCTAAGCTATACATGTAGGCTATCATTATTTTATGTGATTGTACTTATATAATTATTATAGCTAAAAACCTAAATGTAATAATATTAATATTTATATAGGCCTATACAATATTATTTATAGAATTATTTCTGTATAGGCCTACTATAATCATGAGCGAATTAATGTGTTGAGCACAAATGTAGGCTTATCCTATCCTTATCAGCACCGACTATTAGTTTTTGCATCTAGGCTTATCGGATAGACGCAACTTCCTGGTGAGTCGTGAGGTCTTCGGCCTATATAGAAACGAATAATAAATTAGCCTATAGGCCTACCGTATCGGTGAAAATTTAGCGACTATCAATGCAGTAGGCCTATTCAGCCTATAGACCTGACATCCGCCTTATCAGAAGAGATAGATTAATGAGACGTTCTTGAGGTCACCGTAATAGATAACTCAGATGTTTTCCAAGTCAGTGTAGAAAAGAGCTTGATAGTGGGCTATTATGGACCTAGGCCTCCTAAGATCTTGTTCAACTTCAGTGTCTATAGGTAATCAGTACAATAGGTTACAATAATAGTTGTATTATTTTCAAAATAACATTGTCGTTGTGTAGGAGAAATTGGAGCTGAAGGTATGTATGTGAAATAATTATCACTTATCGCATCAGTTAATTAGGTTACATCAATTGCTCGAAATAAAAGTTTGTAACGTCCTATGCACAAACTGCAAAAGATTAGACAAGTAGGCCAAGGTCTAAATACGGCGTTGAAAAATACTTCAAAATCTAGATATTTGTTCATGTAATATTATTTTAATACTGCTTCTTTGCATCTACTATAGGCCTATTACTCAGAGGTGCTTCTGACTATTGCCCGGTGGTGTGTCGGAGTTCACACTCCGAAGCGCCTCGAGCAATTGTGAGTGAAAGACTTGTTCAAGGTCTGCTTCTGTCACGAGACTTATGCATATCCCACTACACAACGCCTTATCAAGATAAGACAAACTTATGCAATTTAATTATTTTATTAAATAATTGATTAAATAAAATTATCTCTATGAAGCCTATAATAATCTAATTAAAATTTAATATTATTATTTAACCAATATTATTAACTTATTTAATCAATTATAAAAACTATTTAAATGTTTTATAATAATAATAAAATAAGTTAAACAAATATTGGTTAAACCATAATAAATGGATTAATAATCTTCTTTGTGTGTTATAGATGTGCGTCTGTTGTTGGGCGCTCTGTAAGAGCTGTTCTTGTCTGAAGGGCTGTCTCTGCTGCTGTTGTCCCGATTGCTGCCCAGACGACGATGACTCAAACACTCAAAATAACAACTCCAATAACAACTGGAATAACAGCTCGAATAACAACACAAAAAACAACTCGAATGTTGAGTCAAAAGTCGTCACGAGTCAACCAAAAGACTGAGGCGATATCTAGGCCTAGGCACCATTATAGGTTGCAACAAACTCTAAAAAAATTCCATGTAGGACCTGCGCAACAAAATGAGCGAAAATGGTAACATTGCCAACGTTGCAAAATCTCTTATTGTAAGCCTACAACGATTTTGTATTTTATAAGACATTTATTTTATGCTTCATCATAGGTCCTACATATGTAATCTTCAAGAAATGCTGTTCAAAAAGCGTTTTTTTTCTAGTTGAATGCCTCTACAGTATACAATCGCCAATAGGGCCTATCTGTTTAACTGTTTTTGCAAGCATTATGGAATGGTTCTCAGAGGCGCAGGCCTAAACATATCTACAATGCTTTTTGTGGATTTGCATTATACTTTTCATATATTATAGGATGTAACGTTTTCGATTATTAGCCACCTTTATCTCAAACATTATTTTAGACTAGGCTTTAGTGTAGGCCCTAATTATGCTAAGTGTCTGTGCTACAAGACTAGGCTAACATTCAGCTCAGCAGGAGAACCCTACAGGTCTTAAATAGACCTACACCTATTACACAAATTTATTCTCCGCACTTGGGGGGGAGTAAAGCCAACCCTGGGGTAAACATTCCTCCTCACGCTGATCTAGATTAAACACTGACTAATATTAGCAAAATACTGTAAAATAAAACTACGCTGCTGTAGCTGTTAGTAGCACATGGATCAATATTAATTCGGTGTAGACCAGTGGTTCTTAACCGGGGTTCGACCGAACCTCTAGGGTTCGGTGAACCACCGCCAGGGGTTCCGCAGAGGTTCTCCGAAATACATATATGTTCAGGGTCAGTGAGTTTTAGTGAAAAATCATTTGCTATTTTATTTGTATAGTTTGTCTTTCATTAAATTTAGTAACTGTTAGTTAACTGATAGTAGTTCAATGTATTGAATGTGTTCATGTTATTGTATCACATTTTCATACAAATTTCTATCTCTTCTTGTTCCCAGTACTCACAAAAAATTACTGTTTAAACTTGAGGGGTTCGGTGAAGGATCGTGGATTCTTCTTGGGTTCGGCACCCTTGAAAAGGTCAAGAACCACTGGTGTTGACATTAATTGTAACATCGGTCGTTGTCATACACATCTGTGTTGTACACAACCAAGTCGCCTTTATCGAGCGTTTCCTGCCCGAGCAATCCTTCTTATTTGATTATCCTTAAAAAAGCACATCCAGCTATTCATAGGCCTACGTGATTGTAGAATTGTCAAGCATGCGTCAATTTCCTACATTGTTAACAGCTGCAGCTCTTGCAGGCCTATGGCAAATGAATTAGGCCTATTGTTTACATGCCGTTGTGGGCGAAGGTAATTCCTTTATTTGTGTGAATAGAAGACCTTTCGAATTGGAGTAATACGGTTTTTGAGATAATTAAGGAAGACAGAGAATGGAGGTCTATAGGCTACGATAGTTTTGAACAGTCGAGTTTTATTAACTCAAGGCCAACTTAATTCTCATCAGAATAAACCTTGGATTTGTTAGTGGTTATATTAAACGTCAGCAGTTTCATCATAATATAACATAACATAACCATAAAATAACATAACATGGGTTTTAAGTGGTTCAGAAAACATAATCTGTGTTAGGACCACTGCAAAGTGCATCACAGCAAATTACATGTAAAATCGTGATCTAAAAAGCCTATTAGGCTTAGGCCTATGCTTTCAAATGCGAAAGACTTTTATTGCCCACATTATGTAAGGAAATCTGCAGGCCTACAGTTTAAAAATGGACAAGGACAGCATTAGAGTATGTAAACATACAATCACGTCGGCCTATAAGACACGCAAAACGGCTAAGATGGCATCTGTGCCTACAATGCAAACGTTAATAGGCTATAGCACTTATAAACTATGGTAGCTAGGCTATCTTATACCAACTAATGATTAATCTAGATCAGCGTGGGGGCATTCCCCGAGGATTAGCATTTTCCCCCAGAAAAATCTGAGGATTTAGGGTCACACAAGATTTTGTCGTGTTGCGTAAGAAATTTTCGTCCAAAATAGAAGTGATGACTAAAAAAACAGGTTATCAGTTTTTTCGGGAGAAGTGTATGTAGGAAAATTTCGAAAATTTAGGCTACTTTTCGTCCCCTCCCAACTTTCGAGATCCTCCCCCCACCCCCGAGAAGAGGGGGACTAGATTACACACTGGCTTATACAGTGGTAAGAAAGTAAGTAAGTAAGTAAGTAAGAATATTCTTTATTTGTCTGCCAGCAAACGCACAACAGCTTACAAGAAGTCATGA
>JAQFXW010000708.1:0-17293 GCA_034693945.1 Dendrobaena attemsi
TTTAAATGGGTTAGCGTTGAAATTAGGGTTAGGAATGAATTAGGGTTAGGGTTAGGGTTATGGCTAAGGGGGCCCGGGCCCCCCGGGCCCCCCCCCCTAGATCCGCCACTGAGGCTTATAATAAACTTATATAGGCCTATACTTTAGATTTCAAGTATATATAATCTATTGTGACTGTGTCACAAATAGATTATACCAGTTGCCTTCCTCAGTCCTCACAAGACAACTATGGGTAAGCAACTTGTCCAAGGTCGCTACTTAGCGGCTCAATGTAGGCCTTAGTAGGCCTATAATAAGCTTATATAAGTTTATACTTTAGATTTTAAGTGCATATATAATCTATGTGTCACAAATAGATTATATTGTGTGTAGGTGTGTATACGTGTATGTAGGTGAGTGTATGTGTGTGCGTGTGTAGCGGTATGTGTTCTTCAAAACATTCTTAGCCGGTGAAGTATGAACTGGCTGCTCAAGGTAAAGAAGCAATGGATCAGGCATTCAAGCATGTTCAGACAAATTGTGTTCTTCGCTATATAGATACCGTCACGTTCCTTTCATTGAGCGTAAAGACTAGGCTATCATGTAGTCCGATTCTGTAGATGAGCTATATAATAATTATAGCCATTACAAGTCAAACCAGCTTGAAGCAAATTACATCGACCACACTTTATAAGATGAAAATACTTGCGATTAGTAAGAGGTCTTGGCCCACCCATGTGACTGGTCACGTGATCGGGTGGGCCAGGACCTGCAGTCTCCTAGAATGGCCCAGCCCTAATCCTGAACCATAAGCCTGAACTATAGGAATGCTCGAACCATAAGCCTGAACTCAATGTAATGCCTGAAACTTAGGAATCCCTGAACTAAACCCCTAGGAGGGAGGGTAGGGCTGGGAGGTGAGTTGGGGCTGTAGTCGGGAGCGATCTAGGAAGTTCCTGAACTATAGGAATTCATGAACTCCAACCCTAACCCTAGGAGGGAGGGTAGGGCTGGGAGGTGTGTTAAGGCTGTGGTCGGGAGCACCCTAGGGAGTGCCTGAACTATAGGAATTCCTGAACTCCAACCTTAACCCTAACCCTAGGAGGGAGGGCAGGGCTGATAGGCGTGTTGGGACTGTAGTCGGGAGCGCCTTTTCTATTTTGCGGAATTTAAGTTTTATTTTACGGAATTTTAATTATTATTAGCCTGCCTGATAGACACTCGCCAAAAGAGTTTCTGAGCTTAAATAATCTTTCATTCTCGCCAGTTGACGAAGGATCCATGGCACTGTTTTAGTTATCGGGAGAGTTGGGGACTTGACGTGGGGTTGGACCCACAATTATTTGTCTTATCCCAGTTAAGTGCCTTCACCAGAACACCAAAACATCATCATATCACCTCATCCTCAAATCACTTCATTGGCTTAAAATTCCTGAACGAATACATTTCAAAGTCATCTCGCTAACTTACAACTCTTTACAATATTCCCAGCCCAAATATCTTCGTGGCCTCTTCACCATCCTGTCAGTTCGCTCCACTCGATCTTCCTCCTGTCTCACTCTCTCTCTCGCCCACCTGTGACAAGCCATCTCAAATTCTCCAACCGAGCCATTTCCCATGCTGCTCCTCGTCTTTGGAATGACCTTCCTCCTGAACTCCGCAAATTTTCTTATCCTCTCTCATCCCTCTCAAGCTCCCAACTTCTCATGATTCAGTTTCCCCTATCTGTCACCCCAAGGCTTTCCATTCTAAACTTCTAAGCTTCACCTTTTCAGGCTGTCATACTCTGATTCCTCTGACTTTCCTCCTCCAAACCCTCGTCCTAAACGATACCCGCCTTAACAGCTGCTCTTCCCTATGCCCTGACCTCCTGGAACTCGACCTCAAACCACCACGGACTTTCTCATTGACTACCCTCTTGACTTTACGCAGCGCTCGTGAATTAGCTGGTACCCAGCCCTTAGCTTTCCAGAGCGCTTTAAAAGTGTCGAGATTACGATTACGATTACGATTACGAGTTAAGTGACTATAAATTGGGTTAATTCATTCATTCATTACAGCAATTTATATAACGCCCTTTCAAGGTAACTACTCAGCAGAGGTTGTGGTTACCTTTTGACCACCCGCACCAACTCTTGGACCCTCGAAAAAGGGAATGAGGGGAGTGATGAAGCAGGACTGATGGTAGAAAAATATTATGAGTTTTACTGAGAAATACGAGTAATGACTTAAGAAGAGGCCATCAGTTTCTTTTTGGTTTACATATTATGCCTCCGAAAATCCAGTTCTTGAACCCTCCTATCCCAGTACACGTTGGACAACTAAAACACTGGATGGACTTTTGATCATTCGCTGAGGAGGGAGATGGTGACCAGAAGAAGACAACAGAAACGGAAAGAAGTTGATGTTATATCTTTCCACTTGAGCCTCCTCCCACCCCACCCCACCCCACCCCACCCCATCCAACTCTTATATAATTAGTAGGCCAATGTTTATCGCACAGTTGCTGTTCATTTTCTTCTGTACTGGATAACGGCTCAATTTTTATAACACGATTTCAGCTGTAGCCTAGTTTGGGTCGAGATAACACTTTCAGACCTGTGTCATGTAAGTGCAGACATGCTCAAAACAGACACCGACATCAACGACCGCATATATGCAGGGTGGGCCAAACAAGAAACCCCTACGTTTTTGCTAATATTTTGGTCAAAAGTAGCAATTTCTCTGTCAAGTATTACAGACTCCATACATATTAGGCCTACACATCTAGGTATAACTGAAAAATGTCAAAAAATTCTAACAGAACAAAAGTTATTCAACGTTTAGTGATCGCCCATTTATTTATCGATGGTTCAATAACGTAAAACAGTTTATTGCTTACATTTTGGTCAAAAGTTGAAATTTTTTAATGAAATTTTACAGGCTAAAAGGTAATTCATATTTACATCTAGCGACCGAATTCTATCAAAATATTTCAAACTAAACAAAATTTTCAGCACTTTTTGTTACGCTTGTTGCATTCCACTTCTTTCTGTATGAAATGATTTTGGAAATATTCGTAGTTATCGGCCCACGTAAATATGAACTTATTGAACTACCTTTCAGTCTGCAAAATTTTAGTTAATTATTCGTACTTTTTGATAAAATCATTACAAAAAAGGAAAGGGTCTCTTTATTGGCCCACCCTGTATATATTTATCATTAAAGAAAAATCGTTGACAGCTTATTAATCGAGTTGCCTTTCAAATCATTCATAGACGAGACTTTTGACCTTTCCTGACCCGGTGCTGTTGTCACAGTCAATCCTCCGTAGCGATCCTTCGCCCCATTGCGGTCGACAAGTGTAACTGGAATACCGCCATTGGAAATTGGATGGTGGTGGTTTTGTGGAATGAGAGTGTTAAAAATCTGCGGGTCAGACGGCGGAGGGCAACTATAGCAATTCTGGCAAATTTCCAGACAGACATATCACATATAAATCAGAGCAGAGTGACTAGACATAACGGTAGAGGAGAAGTACATTCGGCGTTACTGAGGGTTTCGAATCCACTGTAGTGTTTCATCAAGACATCTCTTGGGGGTAGCTGGAACGTTCCTCTTAGGCTTAAATTCCCCCTTTGCCAAGAAAAATGTGGAAAATGTAAATTTTTGGAGTTGCCGTTAGTGTATAAAGTTCAAGTTGCAAAAGAGTTTAAAGTAAAAAAGATCAGCGAAAAACTGCATAGCTGTAGGGAGTGTAGGTTTATAAATAGCGAAAAGAACGAGTTTTGTAAGGAATCGAGATCAATGAGTAAAAAAAGGTAATCAAAAAAATTTGTGATGTGCATTAAGATTTTCAGAACAAAATAAGCGCAATGACTAAAAAAGATCATCAGAATAATTGCGGAACGAAAATGAAAAATAAGAAATTTCTTCGGCCTTTCTTGGCTATTAAATTTTGTTCCAGTGTCCTCTCAAGTTTCTTGATTCCCCAGAAGAATCCACTCAGTTTATACAATCCAGAACAACTGTACTATATACATACATATAATGTATATATTGAAATTGTAATTGTGATTGTAAATCTGAATTTATATAGCGTCCTCAGAGTTCACTGACGCGAAGAATTTAAGACATGTAACCGTACTTTAACATAGTCCTGCTTACAGAGTTCAGAAAAGCACACGTGACAAGACAAACTAGAAGACTTACAACACAAGAAGATGGGTCATAGGTCAATTGACGGACTAGCTGCTCAATGTCCCTACACAATGACTTGAGGTAGGCCCTATATATTGGAACCTTCGACCCTTCTATCGCAAGGCACCAAACATATCACTACACCACCACGCCCATTTTAATAGTGTCTCCGAAGCAACATTTAAAAATCATCTTCGCATTCTTAGGCCTAGGCCTACTACATAACAGTAGATGCGCGATTAGTTGGAGGGATCTCTAAGTTTGGTCATGTGTCTGTTTGGTCATGTGTCTGACTTTATCAGAGATTAGCTACATTGGTTCTGCTAAAACACTTGTGCACGCATTTGTAACCTCACGATTAGATTACTGTTCCTCTCTCTATATTGGTCTCCCTTCTGTTCGAACAGCAGGGAGTCGGGCATGTGGGAGATCAATATAAAGAACTTAAGACTTGAGAAAATATAGGCCTAGGTAACAGACTTACCCAACCCAATTTCTCATCACCCATGGAGATGAAGTCATTGCAGTCTAAAATTGTAAGCTATCATCTTACGCTATGCTGCGCTTAGTTACCTCATTTAAAGTAACCTTGAGTCGATTCCCTGTCTAAGCATTTCATAATCCTCGTATCTATAGATATACCTGCCTTATCTTATACCTGCAACCTTATTACATCAGCTTGTGTTTTCTTACCTTTGGGTTTATCGACCTTCACTGCTGTATTCTTATGGTCAACAAGAGCATCACGACACAGGTTCATTCTTTTCTACCCAGCTATAACCACCAACGCATAGCACGCATCATTAGCGATCCTTACTGATCCGTAATGATCCGTAATCAATTTAACCATCTCATCAGAACATCCCACCCAGAACCTGCAGCAGCAGCAGCAGCAGCAGCAGCAGTAAACCTGTAATTGATCTTTCACTTCCTCTCACCTTACACTTACTGACGTGAGCATACCTTTCACAAGAGCTTACCTGCGCAGAACACGTAAAGGTAAGAAAGAAAGAGAGACTGCAGGTGAATTGCTACTGAAAGAAAATAGAATAGTTATCAATCAAACAATGCTCAGGAGCAGTGCTCTAAAATTATACACGCTGATACGTTCTCTGACCTCCGTGTGCCTTTGTCTGTGTCGATGTCTGCGTGTGTCTGTGTCGATGCCCGTGTATATATGCTCGTCTGTGCTGACCTTTGTATGTGCCGATGTTGTTGGCGCTTAAGGGAAAGCAGATTACGAGACGTACCTCCGAGCAGGGTTTTGTTCTGGTAAAGCAAGGCCTTTGGTGCATGGCGTGACAAGAGAGAGCAAAAATAATTATGTCTGTTTGTCAGCCTCTCAATACCTGCCGGTCTGTCTGTGTCTCGCTCTGTATGCCTGTAGGTGTGTGTCTTCTGGCTATCATTCGTTCCTAATATTTCTTAGACAATGCTTCCATGTTCTTTATCATTGACACAATTGCACGTATGGCGTCCATTTCGGCCAAAGCTCTCACTTATCCATTTATTCCTTCGTTAGCCTACTTTTCGACTTCGTCCTCCAAGTAAAATTTATTCCTTCTGATCATCCTACTTTCATCCGATGGAAAGAGTACACCTCTGACCAAGTGACCTTGGACGCCTGTTTTAAGGGCAAAACCCTTCTATATTCTGATGTTTCGACCTAACAACGTAAAAGTATTATTGCTATCCACGCCACCTACCGACTGAGAAGTGTCGTTACGAATCTTGAACACATTCGATAGATGTCGCCGCATCACAGAAATTGCATAAACTAAAGTTTCCAAGTTCACAATCGTCGTTAAAGTATGTCTTTTGGCCGATCCTATAATTTTACTTCCTTCCTTCCTTTACCTGTTGGTAAAAAATCCACCCAACCGTCCGGCTACCCAATTCCACCCATTCATTCGACTACAATGATAAACCATCCATCCATCTAAACCCACTTACCCATCCCATAATTACTCCGTAGACCTATCAACAGGCCAATATTCCATCGCCATACATCCTATCCATTTTTCTCAGGATACATTCCAGATACACTTTGTAGCAACAAAGACCGGTAAATTATAGAACGCAGTTGTTGCGTAAGTCATAACAAAACCGGAGAGCCTTTAAATATTATCTCGGAAAATTTGAAACCTAGGCCTACTTGCTGCGCACAATTCTGCAAAACAACAGAACGAAGTAGGTGTAATTCACTTCTTATTCAATCAAAATGTGTAAATTTCACGACTAAAAAGTACACACACAGTTCAGCATTGCACAAGATCCCAAATTAAAAATAACGAATTAAAACCACGTAGAATATAGGCCTAATATAAATATCTGACTTTCTTAATTTTCATCACAATGTTTAAAAGATAAAAGTGATCTACAGCTGTCAACTTAAGGCCAAGTCTGAAACTAACCCTCAATATCCAGCATTAGCCTTTTTTCATATTACAGTAATTATAGTAACAATGTTAGGCAAACAACAGAAACAAAATGCTATAACGTTTAGTTTTTGTCTGTTTTCATAGCCGGACAATTAGTGATGTAATGAAAATATTTAATTAAGTCACATCTCAAATAATTTATTGTTATCCATTAAACTTGATACTGTTGTTTACAACTTGTGCTTAATGTGTTCACAATCAATAGCTTACCCATACATGTTCTGAGGAACTAAAGTGCTAAACCGTAGATACACCGCAACCTACATTCTGACCAAATTCCACAAACGATACAAAAATTAAAAGTCACATTGGATTACTGTATGTGTGTATTTCTATACCGCCCCTTACAGTCCACTACTATTCAGAGGCGGTCCCGACTACAGCCCGAGGGTGTGTCGGAGTTTTACACGCCGAAGCGCTTCAGCAATTGTGAGTGAAGGACTTGCTAAAGGTCCTTACGCGGTGGGTGTCTACTATGTCTACTATGTCTTTATAATTCTTTCCAGAAGTCCTACCTACACCTCATCGTTGTGGGAGGGTGAACAGACAAGTAGGGATTGTCTGGAGATGGCCAGCAGTGGAGAAGGCCTTTGGCCGAAGATCCACATAAATAGAGCCGCACGCGAAGTGGATAGGCTCACCAGGAACCTTGAAAGCGATGGTTAACACAGGAGGCAGGTGTTGGACCGTTGGACGGACACCTATAAGGGCGAAAGAGGTCTTACACTGGTGGAGAAGATTTGTGGCAACCCAACAGAGCACCAACAAACCTCAAAACATGAGGCATCATCGTCGACCCATGCCTGACGGATGAGAAGAGAAGAGAGACCTATAG
Source organism: Dendrobaena attemsi (assembly GCA_034693945.1). Classification (NCBI taxonomy): domain Eukaryota; kingdom Metazoa; phylum Annelida; class Clitellata; order Crassiclitellata; family Lumbricidae; genus Dendrobaena; species Dendrobaena attemsi. The sequence goes on from JAQFXW010000708.1 coordinate 7,435, forward strand.
ATATCATTATAATTATAGTCTTATAATTATAATTATGTGATAACAATTTTATTGACAAAGCATCAACACCTTAAGATAGCCATTACACTCATTACAGTAATCAGTGGTTCTGTAAAATGAGAAAACAGAAACTTCCAGAAACGATGTCAAAGTCAAAACGTCAATCAAACACAGACCTAATTTGTATTCTAATTAAGTTAAAGACCAGATCTCGAAGATATATGAGCGATTTATAATTTTGAGAGACTGCATACAGTTGAAAGAGCCTTTACAATGTGTTCCTCAACCTAAGCCAGTAGCTAGGCTACCTTCTTTCATTCCGCCATGATCCCTTAACTTGCCTTAAGGCTTTATCATAGCGGAATGAACGCCTTTATCCATTCCCATTGTCCTCTTATAGAAGTAATTTATAATTCGGTATAAAATTTAATATTGAATTGTATTAGAGTAATAATAATAGTTATAGCGCCTCTCTTAGTGTGAACCGTTCATAGGCGCTCCCGACTACAGCGCCTATGGCAAATCAAAGTAAACACGCGGAAACGCCTCCTCTACAACGTCACCTGGCGAAAGAAGGTCGAGTCCACATGTGGGAGGACATAGGCAAAGCATTATTTTGGAAGCAGGGCCTACGATTCCCCCCTCCCCGCAACCTGGTAGCAAAACCCTTGGAGAAAACTGATGACCTTTTTAGTGATCACCTTAAATTTTTCCTGTCGCATCTAAAAAACTTGATGACCTTTCTGTTAGTCATTCTCCAAATTTCTAATTTCCCCTCTGGGCTCTTTTATTAGGGGGTGGGGGAATAACATTTCGCCATCCCAAATTTACGTACGTCCTGCTTTGAAGACATAGGTGGCGTGTTATTTCAAAGGAGACGTGTAGCCAATACGAGTAGCTCTTAAGACAGCAGTGGCAAAATATCTATACAACCGTTGTTCCCGAAGGCCATTGCGTTAGTTAAGGCGTGTATGAATACAACAGAGGCACACCTAGTAGACGAGTTCCGCTCCCCAAGGTCTGTACGGCTTGACCCCTTGACCCAGGAGGTTGGACGTTGACGAGGACGAGGAGGAGGCGGACGAATGGTAGTGAAGTCCGTTCGGAGATATCATCGACATAGAGTTCACACCGAGGAACTGCGTCGGAATCCCGGCCAACATCTGGTGCGCCATCTGCGAGCTGATGGACGAACTAGACGCCTGCATCTGGACGCCCCCGGACGAGACGGGCAGTCGCCCCACCGGGCCACCGCCGTGGAGACCCCCGCCGCCCGGCTGTCCGTCCCCTCGATGCTGTTGGGGTATCCGGTGGCAGGGGTGGTCAACGTAGATGGCCCCCGATTGGTCCATGTGGTGTGGCCCTGGTTGGCCCATTCCTTGGGGCGCCATCGTCCCAGGATGGACGTACTGTCCGTTCCAGGATGCGGCGGCGGGGTTCGGTGGCATCGTCGTCTTGGCAACGACCGCAGCCTCCCGCTGGGCGCAGTAGCACTGGAGGTGGCTGAGGAGACGGAGACGGAGAGGGTCCTGAAGGTCCATGCCCTCGATGCTGACCAGGTACCTGGCCACCTCCGTAGCACACTCGCGGAACCCGGCCATACGGTACTCAAGGGCCATGGTCGCCGTGTCCACGTTGTAGCCGGTCAGACCTTCAAGAAATCAGATCAAATTGTGTATTTATTAACATATTTCTATACCGCACATTCAAGTCCATTTACTACTCAGAGGCGGTCCCGATCACAGCTCTGAGGTTTCTCGGATTCAACACGCCGAAGCGCCACGAGCGAATGTGACTGAAGGACTTGCTTATTACGTTACTGGTTGCATTTGCACAAATGTTTTACATAGCTTTTCACTCAATTATCGCGATTATGATAATTGAAATGCTGAAATAAGAGGAGCCTTTGAGTAGTAATGTCTAACAATGCCACAATAACGATGCCTCTGGAGTGCTATCGATCGAAAGAGAGTTCGGGATTCAAATCCACACCTGGGCAGATCTCTGCTCCTATTGGTCTCCTATATCCAACTGATCAGCAATAAATACACTGGCCGTACACTGTCAGTGGGAAGATGTAGTGGGCTTGAAAAGGTGCTTATATAATTTTCTGATTTTTTTAAAGTAAAACATAATTAATAAAATTTATAATGATAAAGGTTCTTTTTATCATTCTAGATCCAGGTTCATAATGCTGTAATGTGCCTCTCGCTAAGCTAAAGCCACGTTATATGTTATCTTGTCTTCTTGTAAGCTGCCGTGCGTCTGCTGGCAGTCAAATAAAGAATCTTCTTTTTAACTTACTTACTTACTTACTTACGTATATAATCTGAATTCAGTCTCTGCAAACAACTAACAAATGGTCCGACTTTGCATCGTCTGCCAAAACAACCTCCCTTCCTCTAAACGCAGAGGATTCAACATCCCTTGCTATATACCGACTTCAAAGGCGGCCTCAACGACGCTCCTTGCGTCTTGTACGAAACAAACCCTGTATTTATTTCCTACAAAAGAGAAGAATCTTCAATAATTCGGCGCCTCCCAATTTACCGAACACACACACGCGTGCGTCTCATGCGAGGCACGCGGTCGGTATCTCACTCACCTTTCGACTGCAACAACTTTAGGTGATCCACCGTCATCTGGAGTATCTCTGCTTTCTCCAGTTTCGCGGATCCCTGGAAAAGATTAAAGTATTAGCGACTAGCGGCAGAAGTCGTGAAATAAATAACGGACGCAACACGGAATCCGCGACTCGCGCGGCTCAAGTCTTAAAACAATAACAATGAGTTGACAAGAAGTCGTAAGTTAAGAGTGTAATCGTTAAACGATAAGAATCTGTTCGATGAAATCGGAGAAAAGAGACGAGTAAGTGATACGAGTGAGCCTGTGGTTTGTACCATCGAAGCTATTAAGACGAACACGAAACTATTGAAAACAGGCGATAGAAAAAATAAACTATATCGAGCGTCTGGTAGGTTGTGTTACCCATGTACATGAAGCTAAGGGATCATTGATTATTATGTGAATGAATAAAGGGGAATGAATGTATAACACGGGGAAGTGTGTCGGTATGTGGTGCATCATGTTGGTAAATCTATCTCTTCTTATTGCTGCGTCAATTAAGTTGTTGTATTGAATCGAACCGTTCTGTTGAGATGATAATCGGTCATCGAGTAAGAATAACAGAACATCAAAGCTGATTGCAATAACATTTATGAGCATTTCAAAACACACAAGTACACACTAGCTAACACAGTGAGGCCACGTGTTCGACATAGTGTAATGGTTAGCACGCTCAATTGTCGACCGTAAGTTCAGGGTTCAAATCAACACCTGGGCAGATTTCTGCTCCAATGGGGCTCATATATAACCAACTGATTGACTGACTGATTGATTGGTTGATCAACAACAAGTAGCCTACAAGGCGGGTTTCAAGGCCAAAACTTAGAACTGGAAATCGTTAATACTTCATAGTCTATACTGATGGCCGCCTAAGAGTTATAACTGAAGAACTACAATACAGGCTACTCGTCTGCTTTTACAAGTGCATTATTGCCATCGATATTTATATAAGCTCTTGAATTTCTGATTTATTGACTTCAAGTAGGTCCTATATAAGATTGGAAAACCGAATCCATGAAGCCACGAGCAAGAGATTCCAAAATCGTGTCTATATAAACACAATAGGTTATAAATAATTTTTTTCCCATCCGGTTTTCCATCCAGTGCCGAGGACGAGGCCTGATCTTCCGGACATTTTAACGCACTGTTATCTTAATTTCTAAGCCTTGGGGGAATGAATTACCTCAGGGCCAAAAAAAATAATAAATAAATAAATAAATAAATAATTATAATAATGTCTATACCTGTTTCTCAAAGGCGGTCGGTACAAGACGTCGCAGCTCGCAGAGACTGTTATTGATTCGATCCCTCCTTCTCTTCTCGATGACCTGTTTACACAGATAGAAAACCAAACACATGATTACCAACTCAATTATCACACAATATCACACTACAGATGTCGCGATGAACGTTCAAGATATCATGATAAACATTCGAGATATCGTCTATATAAACACCTTTGAATGATTCACAGCCCTTGCAATAAGCCTTACAATAATTATGACGAAGACCTTATCCTCAGGCAGTGTGCAGATAGCAAGTGACAGCAATAAATAGAATCAAATGAATTAAAGCAATATAATACACAAAATTAAAGAGAAGAACACACGATCAACAAAGGTAAAAGCAATGATTATGTAAATAGTAAGAAAACAAATTATCAACAGCCGTAACATAAAGAACGCATGTATAGTGTGTATAGTGGCACCATTGGAGGAAGTTATGGTTCTCTGGATAACAAGAATTTTCTTAGGAAACCTTTAAATATGCCAATCGATTGAAAATTGTTTAACCCTCAGATGAGCTGCCTCACTGCGATATTTATTATAATAACAGTTCCTGCATGGTTAAATGGCCATGAAACATAGAACCCGTAATGAAGTAAACTTTGAAAGATAATGGTAACAACTTTTAGTGAAAACGGTACATGAATGACCGTAATTGAAATTAAATTTATTAGGTAAATATTAGATAAAGATATAGCAATTTATGAGTAGACAATAAGGGATTAATGCTGGTTCTAGACGAAACCTTACAGATAGCCTTTAAGGCATGTTTGAGGAATGAACAGGTGGTGAAGGCGAGGTGGAAAGTTAGAACCCAACGAAATACTGCAGTACAGGTTGTATGGAAAAATGAGAGAGCAATCTTATGAAGAGCAAGTAAGATTTGAGTTGATATCTAATAAGCAATGTCTAACTATGAGCAGGACACCAGTGTTTTTCGAAAATTGTTATACTTATGGTCTGACCATGTAAGGTGGCAGTCACCTATGACTCCAAGAAATATGGTGGAGGTTGTTTGAGTGATAGCCAGATTATTATTTTATTTATTTTTATTTATTCACACATTTCTATACCGCCCCTTCAAGTCTCCTACTACAGCCCGGAGGTGTGTCGGAGTTTACACGCCGAAGCGCCATGAGCAATTGAGAGTGAAGGACTTGCTCAAGGTCCTTACGCAGCGGGTGGGATTCGAACCCGCAACCCTTCGATTGCAAGGCGGCGACCTTCACCACTACACTACCGCACCCCAGAGTCCTCTGACCCGTTAGTTTTTCCTAATGGAATGTAAGATATAAAGTTAGTTTTATCTAAATCAGGGACAGAATTTACATTAGGCCTAAACCATGTAGCTATATAAAGGCTAGTTCATAATCAGCTGTGTCAAATAGAATGTCAAGTGAAGTATTTTTTAAAAGAAAACATTTGTGTCATCAGCAAAAAAGATGTATAAATTTGAGAATGGGAGGTCATTGGTATGTAATTGATAAATAGTTAAAATAAGACGGAACCCAAGGGGGATAGAACCTTGAGGAACTTTACAACTCTTACTTACTTACTTGCTTGCTTAGTTGTATTGTAATGGTTTGACTTGTAAAGTGTTACATCGCAGCATTCATGGCGCTGTATATATTAGATAGAACTTACCAGTTGTAAGTGCACGTGTACTTACCCCTCGGCGTTTCTTCCTATCGGAAATTTGATAGCTTTGCGATGGACATCTGTAAACAATGAATGGACCAGAATGTAAAACAATGTATTGTATTACAGTGTATTTACATAGCGCCACTCGTGGTATGAACTGTTCAGAAGCGCTTACAAGGTATACATTGCTGGTCAGGGTTAACACGCCGAAGCGCCTCATTTACTACGTCAATTGGCGACAGATAGTTGAGTCTACATAATGGGAGGCTACAGCCATTCAGTCGATTTTAGATCATGGGTTTTTCGCAGAGGTGGAAAAAAACAAGATTTTCTAAAATGAAAACTAGTTTTTTTCTGTATTTTGGCTTTTTCGTTTTTTGATTTTAAGATTTTCCGATTTCGAATGACCTTAAGAAAAAAACTCCAACTCAGATTACTTCAGTTGAGATTTCAGACTGATAAATGCAAATGATTGATTTCAGTTGATTATATTAAATAATAGTAAGTAAATTCTCGGATTTTAGGCCATTGAATTAATGCTAATAAATAATTATAAAAATATAAATTAAAAACCTTGGAATTCTTTTTTTTTTTAGAAAAACCAACATTTTGCGAGCCCTGGTTTCTCGTACCAGTCTCATCAATTACCAATTATCAATATAGGTATACTACTCCCGTGCAGAGCAATTGAGAGTGACCGACTTGCTCAAGGTCCTCGTGCAGTGGTGTGACGTAGATTCGAATATGCGACTACAAGGCATTGTACTGTTTGTACATAATATCACCACTTCCACAAATAGACCTAGTGTATCACAACAATGAAAACGGGGCAACAGTCCCCCAACATGTTCCACTGTTTTTGTCCCAACCTGTCCAAGCCTGTGATAACGCAGTTCATTCATAAGTTTACCCTGAGACAGCCCGCGGGCATCACAAAGCGACTTCCTTCGTTTAATAAGCATCTGTGGTCTTCTGGATGGGAGGGGTGACTAGTCCTCTGCATTGACGTCTTATCTTCTCACCGACCGTATATCGTCATGCAGTGTGTACTCATAGAAGCTGAATTGGCGAATGGTGCTGGTGGTCCAGTTGTGGAGCATCTTCCCTGATTAGGATTTGAACCCTTGACCCCTCGATTGACGATTGACGGGCTACAACGCTGATCACTATTATCCTACACTATCGACAGCCAAAGGCCTCTAAGCAAATATTATACAGAAGACAGACGGTGGGTGGTCTGATGCTTCAAGAGGACCAGAGATGGAGGGAGACAGAGGGACCGACCCACCTGATGTGGCCACTGTTTCGTGGCCCTATTTCCTTTACATGCAATTTCATATATATAATATGATTAGATGTTATTATATATAGTATATACAGATTAAATCAAATCATTTATTGATCCAAAACAGTAACAGATAAACTGAAGCAAAATTGAGAGATGAAGAGGATTGAAACAAAGGCTTACAAACGTTACGTTAAGGTACAGCCACCTATCGAACAAAATAGATTTCAAGATGGCACAATACATGCAAAAGGATTAAACTATAGATCAAATAATAAATATAATCAATGCCGTCTTAAATACCCAGCAAGAGTGCCAATCATCTTCAACATGCAAGCGTTGTAAAACAAACGTGTTTTAATACCACGTAGGCTGAATTCATATAATTATTTGAGCTTTTCCATTTTGTTGTCCGCTGACGACACATTGCTTAAAAGAAATTGGAACTCTCGTCACGCTATAGTGTTTCATTAATGTTTGTGTGTATTTCTATACCGCCTTTTTCAGTCAACTACTATTCAGAGGCGGTCCCGACTACAGCCGAAGGTGTATCGGAGTTCTGCATGCCGAAACGCTTCAGCAATTGCGAGTGAAGGACTTGCTAAAGGTCCTTACGCGGTGGGTTGGATTCGAACCCGCAAACCTTCGGTTGCAAGGCGGCGACCTTCACCACCACACTACCACGTCCCATTTTTAATGTAGGCCTAGTTCACGCTGCATGGACAGTAAGATAGATGAGATAAAAGCAAAGACCGACGCGTGATGTATGCATAATGTATGTAAGATTTTTCGTATAATATTATATATGTATTTATGACTGTATGTGTGCGTGACTGCGTGTGCATTCTTGTATGTGTGTGTAGGTATGTAGGTATGTAGTTGTGACGGTGGTGTGGGTGTGCGTGCAGCTTACCCATCCTTCTGATAGTCCTGTTCGTCGTCGTAGCTGTCTTCATCGCTGTCTGGACTTCTTGCTCTCTTCATCCTCGTCATAACATAATCCTCTTGTCTCATCTGCAGAAGTCTCTGTCACCACTCGACCTCTCGTCTCCTATCGTGACTTCTATAGCGCCGAAAAGCAGCAACACGTTACTACTTGCTTCTGGTCCAAGCAGTAACAGACACGGTCGTGACTCTTACTAGTTCCAGCAGTAATATGCACGGTCTTGATAGACAGAGAGAGCTACTGTAACAATATATAGCCCAGAAATTCGGTGTTTTACTATGACTCTGCAATGTTTGCAAATGTTCCAGTTACTTCATTCAGTCATGCACGATATTCAGCTAAAATACTATTTTCTCATAGCTTCCTCTGCAGTATTCAGTGGAAACCTAATTCTTGCAATGCTAAGCGTAACAACATTCGGGCTATTCGGTTCAGTTACGATGTCCCATGTAACCGACGGTAATCAGTGTAATTTTCGAGTAATTCCTCTTTGTGTAAACTGTAAATAACGTTGCTATTATATCTACCTGCAAAGATCCTATTGTTCCGCAATAATTCTAAAACCTAATTCAGCTCCTGAATTCACAGTAGTAACAGATACGGTCCTCAGATGTGTGTTAACTTTCAAAGATCTGATTTCGTTTCTTTAATTCTCGTTGTATCGTTGCGTCTCACCGGTTTAACCAAATATTAGATTCCAGATAGATTATCGCTCGTGTATAATCGGGAATTGACGTTATACTGTATCCAGTTATCAATCGGAACCTTTTGAAGATTGTCTACCGTTTAGTCTCCTTCGATTAAAAATGGAACAACTATCGCAGACTGGAGCGATGTGGAAACGGAAATGGGACAAAAAGGAGAGCGTATACATCTGATGGAGCCAAATCTTTCCTATTTCCTTCCTTCCACCCAACAAGAGAGCGTCGAGACTTTTGGCTACAGTCCTTCCGGCGCAAATTAACTCAGGATTTTGTTCCCACGGATAGCACCGGGAGAGAGGGAAGGAAGAAGAGGTGGTGGAAGGGGTAAGGGGAAGGGGTAGAAGAAGGAAACGGGAGAAAGATGAGGGGAGGAGAGGGGAGGATGCTACGTCGACGGCGGGCTGCGGAGCGTGAGAAAGCTACGCCTAGCCGGATTCAGAGCCTGACAGACAGGACAAAAGCCCGGACGGAAGGATGCTATTGGCTGGCCGGCCGCATCTTCGGGTCCTGAGGCAGAGGAGTTCGGCTTTTGAAGATGTTACGCGCGTTACGTTTTGGGAGGAATCCGAATGGGCGAACAGTACCGTTTCCGACGTTTAGAGGGAGAGAGATATCCCGTTCTCTCTGACACCTGCCCTTCTGGTGCCTGGTAAGGGAACGTACGAACCGCCCACCTGTTAATAAACTGTCACGCTTTCCTACCACAGTGTTCTTCCGTATGGTTTATCCGTTGCCCGCTCCGAACAGGACTTGTCTCGGTGGGCGGCGCCAGTGGGCGGGTGGGGAAGGTGGCGGGTGATACTGCGGGGCACGTGGCCCACTCGTGGCAGGAGTCGTGGGAACACGTTCTATTTGACAGGCTCCGATAATTGACGGTAGGGAAGGGTGGTCTGGCCCGACCCGCTGGAGACGGTCACGAAGAGAGTCATTGAAATCGTCCACAAGAAATTATAAAGACGCAGGTCACAAACAGTCGAGGTCTCTTTTTCCACCCCACCCCACTGAACTCCCCCACCACCACCCACACCCACCACACACACCCACCCGGTCACCACTCTTAGGCTCTAGTCTGTACACTCAACTGAAGCCAAAGATTAAGAACACGGCATGCGGGTCTACTGCCTGGAATCGTGATTCTACGCTTGGTTTCTATATATATGACGCATCTTAAGGACATTCATGAGACTCTGTATACGCTGTACCCATCATGAGTCAGATAGGAAAAGGAGTTTTGTAATAGACTACTATCACTCCCATTATTTTGTCGTCTAAAGCTAAGTGATTAGTCCTCATTCGTTCCGTCAGTCAGTCAGTCAGTCAGTCAGTCAGTCAGTCAGTCAGTCAGTAAGTCAGTCAGTAAGTCAGTCAGTCA